>CAUYRH010144792.1:0-10460 GCA_963574655.1 Perodicticus potto
ATAAACTTGATGGCTCGGCACCTGTGGCTCACCGGGCTAAGGTGCCAGCCACATACACCTGAGCTGGCGGGTTCGAATCCAGCCCGGGCCCGCCAAACAACAATGACGGCTGCAACCACAAAATGGCTGGGCGTTGTGGCAGGCGCCTGTAGTCCCAGCTACTTGGGAGGCGGAGGCAGGAGACTCGCTTGAGCCCAGGAATTGGGGGTTGCTGTGAGCTGTGATGCCATAGCACTCTATCCAGGGTGACAGCTTGAGGCTCTGTCTCAAAAAATAAAACAATAAAAAAATAAAATAAAACATAAATGTGACAATTTCTGATATTTACTCTGCCTAAATTGCATGTAAATGTCTTTAGAATAAACTTACCTTCACTGATGCAGAGTAGATAGGAAACACAGCCAAAAACTCTAGATAAATAGTAATAACTGGGAGCAATGAAATATGGACACAATATTACTAATGCTCTAGAACATTTTAGTGTATAATTATCCTAACAGTAAATAATAGGTCATTTTTGAGCCTTAAGAATCATGTGGAAAACATGTACTATCATACACTCTAAGCAGATTCAACTGAATTTTAACCAATTAAGTGTGCCAAATGCTATAGGTCTTATCTTTGTATGTACACATTACAGTGCTATATAGTTCTATGGCTGATTAAATGTTACCTGAATTCCTAAAAACTTTTGTAATTTTTTTAAATGAATGAGAAATCATAAATCAGAAAACTCACCAGATTGCAGTGAAATACCACATAGGTTTATAGTACACATTGTTCACCACAATTACTAATAAAAATGGAATTAGAGACCCTGAATAATGAATTATTGAAGTTTCTCTCATATGCATAAAACATACTTCTTTTCACTTTTACAGGTATTATTAAAAATCAGAAACAAAGTCATTACATAGGCTAATTCTTTTAATATTTAAGAATTTTTTTGTTTCCACAGGATTATTTCTGACTATAAAATGTAATATTCAAACTTCTTATCAGCTCCTTAAATTGCTGTAAGACAGATACACCTGTAGCAAATAAAGAATAAAGAAAGTCTTGTGGGGGTAATGTTAAAAATTTTTAATTAAATAGTAACATTTAAGTACTTTAATAGTAATAATAGTAACTTTTAAGTACTAAAAGGAAGAACAGATAATACAGACAATTTGACACAGGGTATACTCTTTCTCTCAGTTTTTAGTAAATGTGAGTGTCTGATTTCAGATTCAATAATTTAAAATATTTTATTAGGAATTATGCCTAATCTACATAGTCAAAACAGCTTAAACAAGAACATTTTTAAAACAAAGAGGCTTTCACAACATTTAACATAAAATCAAATGCATATTACAATTGAAATCACAAAGAATACTATTCTTGACTGTTTTAAGAATTGCCAACAGAAAATTTCATGGCAAAATGATGTTATGGACTATCAGTGTACTGTGGTCCCAACAAGATAAAACATGTGTTTTGTTCCTTGCAATAAAATTGGAAAGGAGTAAAAATAATGTCTCGATAAATATAATGAAGTTTCTATCACCTGCAAAACATTATTTCCTTTTACGGTAACAAACATTTCTCTGTGGCTCAGAAATATGACTAATATATAGGAAAATCATGCCATATCGAAGAAATAAGAATGAAAATTACAGAAAATTCTATAGGAAACAAGTAACAGTTTTATTACCTAAGACAAAAGACAGGCGTTTAGGATGTCAGGAACAGGTTAGTCTGTATGATCAAGTAATATTCTCTGACTAACTACTTTGTTACTTGTGTGGGAGTGTAGCAAAAGGATTATTGCTAATCCTTTAACTGTGAATAATGATTTATTGAACGATTCCTATAAATTTGTACTGTGACCACAAAAGCCACATCTTCATAGGCTAAGATATTTTCCTATTAGAGAACATTTTTAAATGTTGAAAAATACACATATACAGACAGAATTCAATCATATTACAAATTGGTTTATATACATTCAGTAAAGGCTTTCACTATTTCCAGTTTTCATATTTATAATTTTAATCTTAAATAAGTTTAAAGGGTGGCCCTTACACATAGGTATAAATCAAGAGTGGCAAAAATATTTAAAAATATTTTTTCAAATAGTTGAGGTTCATTCAGAGAAATAGAGAAGATATTAGAATGAGGTTAAGTGCATCTTTTGTCAGTAACGTATGTTGCTCCCTCTTGCCTCATAAACAAGCTGCTCCTTTTTGAATAAAGCAGACCTTCAATTTAAATTTATGGAAAGACTAAAGCAGGAGAGCCTGCACTCACAATTTTAATAACCTATTAAGTTGCGACTTCAGATTCATTTTATAACCGTGCTCCTCAGGGAGCTATGCTATCTGGATAAAGATAAAATTTTTTTCCTTTAAAGATAAATAGCATCATTAATCTGCAACATTTCTTTTCTATTATCTTTCGAAATGAGGAGTTATTTTGTTCTGATCTTGAGGTAATTAGCCTTCATTCACTAGCCTGAAAATGTCTGTGTCCTGAAAATTAAAAATGTGTCATTAAGTAGAATTTACCATAATGTCATTTATCTTTATATAGTTCATCAGTGACAGCAATGGGCCTGGGAATCCATCAGCTTTTACCAAGGAAGCATTAAAACAAATTGAAAAACAGAATAATCCCAGGCACTCTTTAACACAGTCAAAGCCATTTGGGTAATTAAATAGTGGTATTTAAAGTTTTAATTTAGATTTTTCCCTCTGTTCATCAGTAGTCAAATGAGATGTTCATATTCATAACTGTTTGTAATAAAAGGTTTTATAAAGGAAGCAGAACATCAATGTTATTAAAATTTAATGTAACATAGGAAGAGCCTTAATCTACAAAATAAAGTTCTTATTTTCCTACACCCTAATTTCTAAGATTACATCAGAAATGCCTCTTTCTTCAACTGTTTAGGTTACAATACTGGCTTCACAAAGACTGGTAATTCAACACCCAAATAACCACAAATGGGTGTGTGACTAGAAATTCAACTTCATTATTGCCAATGTTGGGGAATAATAATACCTTCTTCACCTTAAATTTGTTTTCACTAATGACATCCCTCCAATAATTCCTGTACAGAGTTATCAAACATAATTATGAAAATAAACTCTGGCTTGACAAACTAACATCAGAGAAAATAAGAATAAAATGAGCAATTGGTTTGATTAATTTAATTAATGCAGGATTAAGTTTATACATAAGAATTAAAAAATAATAATCTTGTGGTGGTAGGAGAGCACAGAGGCATTGCTTTACCAGTTTAATTCTATTCATACATTGGCCAGGGAAACAACCCATGACTTAGAAACATAGCTCAAAAATTATATTCTTATTTAAGACACTAAAAATACACTGAGTAGACTTCTGAGAGATACAATATGATGAAATCAGTTGAAAAGGCTAAACTACCATAAAAATGTTTATAGTAGGTTCAAGACACAAACCTCATTAAACACAAAAATATTCACTAGTTCCCTTTCTATATATATATGGTAACAGTATCAAACAATTCCTAACATAAGAATAATCCAGCAATTTAAAGATTAACTCAGTGTAGCAATGCTTACTACTAGAAGTGAAGAACTTTAGAAAACAACCAAGTTTACAATGAGGAAAGGAAGTCTCAGGAAGTGAAAACTTGGCATATTTGTACAACTGGTCAACAGCAGGACAGCTAAGACTAGAATCTATGCATCCAGCCTATTCTTAGGCCATACAGATGAATGAATTTAAAATATTTACGCAGTAACCAGAGGTGCACAATCACCAGACAAACAGACTACCAATGATAAGCACACTGTGAATTTAACAGCTTATTAAAAGTTTTCAGACATTATTAGGATTCTTTCAAGAAAGCAATCAATAAGAAGAGTATTTTTCTTTTTTGGTCTTAAATTTTTTGCTTTTAAAATTTTTAACTAATTTTCCTAAAATAATGTATTTACCTGTTAACATCTAGCTATTTCCTTCTATATCCCCTGGATCTACAAGTGTCTTGTCATAGCTTGTCATTGTAGCTAAAATAGTTGCTTACCTCCTATAAACAAGGAAGACACTGGTCAGGCCAGATGAGGCACTAATGGACCAGACTAAGGCACTAATGACATCTATCTTCCAAACTGCATGGTAGCTGGATTTTTTTGGCGTAATGAAATTGACCATACAGTTTGAAATTAAATATCAGTCAAATACAAATTCTAGAAAAAGTTCAAGATCTGATAAACAATTTGTGATTATTCTCAATATTCCTACTAAAGATTAAATATCACTAATTGTTCTAGAAAAAAATTCAGCACCAAAGTATATATGTACTTGTAATGATGTTTACAGTGGTTAAAGAACAGAAAACAATTGAATATATAAGGGAATAATTCAATAACCTCTGCAACACCCACTCTTACACTCTACAGATTATCATATAGCAATTAAAAAGTTAATCTCTACTACATCAATTAACCAAGGAATGTTATGTAGTAAATGTGAAAAAAGTATGTCTTGGAGAATTATGTATAAACAATGCCCCTAAACTCCTCAGTGTGTATGTGTGTGTTTCAGTATTTTTTATATAAGCACAGAAAAATATATAGAAGGAAGCATACACAAGGTATAAACAGTAGTATACTGTTCCTATAAAGCCAATATTTTTCAACCTTTTTAATCTCAAGGCATACTGGAACCTATAGTTAAAACTTCCATCGCATACTTAAATTATGTTGAACAACAACAACAAAAAAAGAGTAAAAAAAAAAAAAAAAGAAATACATTCACTGTGCTTTTAACTTCTTTAAAAAATAATTCAATTAATGATCATTAAAAATTTTTACGGAACACCTAAGATCCTCTCACAGGACAAGTGTGCTATGAGATTTAAAAAGCCTAAGGAACACCTAAGATCCTCTCACCAGTTCAAGTGTGCTGTGAGATTTTTAAAAAAGTTGAAAAACACTGATATAGAGGCTATTAACACTGTGTGTTTAAGGATCAAGGAGGAAAAGAGAAGGAGGAAAGTATTGACATTCTCTTTATTAATCCTGAGGTGCAAGCAATTCTTCCAACAAGGTGACAGATCTATTCTGTTAGACAGGGACCCAAAACCAAGACTGAGCTGCCTTAAGCTGATACAAGAGCCTTAGAGTTCCAGTGCTGATAGGAATATTTACTAAGATCTTGTAATTTTCATTTCATCCCAATGATACAGATACCCAACTTAAAAAAGAAAAAAAAAAAGACAGCTATTTCACATTCATAGCATTCTTTTAAGTAATCTACTCTTTTCAAAATAAGAAAGGTTTTTTTTCCAAAAATAATTTTTTAAAGAAATCATGAGCCCTGTATATGTCAAAGCAGGGGAGGGAGAGCAATGATGTGATGTACAGAACAGATAAAACCTTGTTCATCAGTAGCAGGAGTCTTCAAAAATCTTGGTGTTTTCAACACTTTCTCATGGACAGTATGGGGTAGAAATAGCTTGAGAAAGGATATATTTTAATATTATAAATACTAAATGTTCACAGATGTTATTTCTACTTGATAAACTACAGCTTCTCGTATGAGTCTCTTGAAGGCCCACAGCTTCAATGCAGACTTTTAGGTGTCGTTCTCCATGTCAAATGGCAACCAGTAGTCACACCAACTGTCAGTTTGACAAGTACTCTCTTAGCATTCAAGGATAAAGTGCACACATGCAACGCCCTTCCTGACAAAAAAGAGGCCAGGGAGATGAGAGCCAGCCACTAGAGGGAAGATAATCAAGCTGGCAGGAAAGGACTGGAAACTGGCTACAAAAACAAACCAGAAAGCCAAGAAAGGGGAAGAGAAAGCTTGCTCACTCTAAAGAAAAAAAAGAAAAAACGAAGAGAAAAGAAAAAGGAGCTAATCATATAGGATGGGGTCAAATGGAGAGAAACAACATGCTCTTGGTGAATAAAAAAAGAAATCAACAATATAGAAAGCCTCCCGATTTCATGTATTACTACCTGTGTAAGTCATCAGCTCACTAAATAATCCTCAGTACCAACATTTCCACTCCAATACCTTCTCTCTTGAAGATGTTCCTACCTAATCACTGCCCATACCTCTTCCGAGTTTTTAGAAACCCATTGATTTTCCTTAGAAACACAACTATTTCTTGTCCTTTCTAATCCTGTTTATTCAATCGGGCACTCAAGATGTATTTACTGAGTGTCTAAGCAGGTACTTACTACTGTTCTAGATCCTAGGGATGCAGCAAAGAAATAAAAAGGTTCCTACTTTAACAGGTAGAGTGAAACCATTACATATGCATATATACAAACATATGCATATGCACATAACATATATAAGGTGGTGATAACAGTTTATGAAGAAAAATAAAATAGAAAAGGGGATTGAAAAAGGATGAGGTTAGGTAGAGATGCTATTTCATACAGAACAGTCAGGGAAAGTCTCTGATAAGATGACATTTGAGCAGCAACCTTAAAGAACTAAAGGAGATAGCCATATAAATATTAAAAGAAAAGCATATCAAAGCAAAGTAAGTACAAAAGCTGTAAGACATTTATGCACCTGGAACTTTTAAAAAGTAGCAGTCAGTATGGCTGAAGCAGAATTATCAATAGGTATGACAATTAGTAGATAACATCAGAAAGATTACAATTAACTAAATCATATACAACCTTTTATACCATGAAATTAAATAGTCTTGTGCAAAGAAGTGACATTATCTGACTTATGTTTTTAAAGGATCTCTCTAGCTGCTGAGTGAAGAAGGCAGAGCAAGAACCTTGGACACCACTGCAATAGTTCCAGTGAACCTGTGGCCTTGGAGCCACATGTGGCCTACTGACTGAATCTAAATTTTACAGAACAAATTCTTTCAATAAAGTATTTTGGTGGTGCCTGTGGCTCAGTGGGTAGGGCGCCAGCCACATATACGCAGGCTGGTGGGTTTGAACCTGGCCTAGGCCAGCTAAACAACAATAACAACTGCAACAATAACAAAAGTAGTCAGGCGTTGTGGCAGGTGCCTGTAGTCCCAGCTACTTGGGAGGCTGAAGCAAGAGAATTGCTTAAGACCAAGAGTTTGAGGTTGCTGTGAGCTGTGATGTCACAGCACTTTACCAAGGGTTACACAGACTCTGTTTCAAAAAAAAAAGTATCTTAATAAAGACTTAAAAATAAATGAAATTCTGATACATGCTGTAATGTGGATGAACCCCAAAGACATTATGCTAAGTGAAATAAGCCAGATACAAAAGCATGAACAATATATGCTTCCACTTACATAAGGTGCCTAGAATAGTCAAATACAAAAATGTCTAACAGTACATGTGAGAGATAAAAGAGTTACTATATAATAAATACAGAGTCTCAGTATGGGATTATGAAAAAGTTCTGGAGATGGATAGTAGTGATTACTGTACAACAATATCAATGTACTTAATGTCATCAAACTATAAACTTAAAAATGGTTAAATGGTAGAATTTTATGTAAGGTTTATTTTATCACAATAAAAAAGCACATAATGATATGAAAAATAAGAGATATAGGCAATCCAGTTTAGAATGATATTTCTGAAAATTAATCTAATGTTTTACCTATATCGTACCCATTAACAAAGAAATAACTGAATAAACAACGATACATGTAAGCAATGATACATGTGGAATATCATGCAGTCATTTAAAAATGTATTAAAGTATACTACTGGTGTCAGAGGTTAAGTGTTCACAATATGATCCCATTTTTCAAGCAAAAAATATCTCCTAACAGTTTATGTGTATGTATAAATTAATATTTGGGTATAGACTAGTAATTTTAGAAAAGATAAGACACACATAAGTGTTGATACAACTTATCTTGGGGAAAGAAAGTTATGCAAGTGAAGGATACCAAAAATAAAAAAGCAAAATAAAAGATATTAAAACAAATCTAAATGATATTACATGAATGTAAAATTATGTCTATTAGCATAAAAGTGTAGACTGTCAGCATATTCTAACTCTTCTTAAGTATAAAAAGTTGTTATTTATCCCACCCTAGTGCATAGCTAGGCACGATGATGACTATGCATAATAGTTGGTCTTCTAGAATCATATACATAATCTCCTTGATGGGAATTTAAGAGGGGCTTTTGCTGGTTATCAAATGACTATTTTTAAAAGAGATGGCTAGCCGGGAGTGGTGACTCATACCTGTAATCCTAGCACTCTGGGAGGCCAAGGTAGGCGCATCATCTGAGCTCAGGGGTTTGAGAATAGCCCGAGTGAGAGCAAGACCTAGACTCTATAAAACAAATAGCTAGGCATTGTGGCTGGTGCCTGTAGTCCTAGCTACTCAGGAGGCTGAGGCAAGAGGATCACGAGAGACCAAGAGTTTGCATTTGCTGTAAGCCACTCTACCAAGGATGATGAAGTGAGACTATGTCTCAAAAAAAAAAAGAGAGAAAGAGAGAAAGATGGATAATCATTCAATATATAAGCAATCTAGGCACTTGCTCTATCTTGTTTTGTCACCCTCTCCTGACAAACGTCCCAACATTCAATTCAATGTACTTGGACTAAACTGATATGATTTTCTTCCTTTTTCAAGAGATGAGGTCTTGCTCTATCATCTAGGTTGGAGGTTGGTGGTACGATCATAGCTTACTGAAACCTCAAACTCCTGGGCTAAAGTGATCTGCTTACCTCAGCTTCCTGACTCTAGGCTACAGACACATGCCACCATACCTGGCAACTTTTTCTTTTTTAGAGACTAGTTCTTGAATGTTGCCCAGGCTGGTCTTTTACTCCTGGGCTTAAGTAATCCTCCCACCCAAAGTACTGGCCTCACAAAGTACTGGGATTAAAGTGTGAGTCACTGCACTCAGCCTAATATAATTTAAAATGAAACTATTTATTATGTTTTTTCTTTTTTGTTTTAATCCAGAAGCTGGGCTCTTAGTACTTTGGTTATAAAGCAAACCTTTGGTTTTGTTGATACTCTTATTTCATATTTGTTTTTTTCACTTATTTTTTTTTATAATTTATCTTCTTTATATTTCATTTAACTTTTTTTATAGTGAGCACTTAGTAGTATTAATATTTATTTGATTCTTTTTTTTTTTAGAGACAGTCTTGCTTTGTCGCCCTCGGTAGAGTGCCGTGAAGTCCTGGGCTTAGGTGATTCTCTTGCCTCAGCCTCCCGAGTAGGTGAGACTACAGGTGTCTGCAACAGTGCCCGGCTATTTTTTTGTTGCAGTTTGGCCAGGGCCGGGTTCGAACCTGCCACCCTCGGTATGTGGGGCTGGTGCCCTACTCACTAAGCCATAGGCGCCGCCCTTGATTCTTATTACTACTATTTTATAAATGAGGAAATCAAAACTTAGATGTTGTCTTAGTCTGTTTTGTGCTGCTATAACAGAATACTGAAACTGTATAATTTATAAAGAACAGAAATGTTACTCTTCATTTTCAGCTGTCCTATTGTAGATGTATCCCACCTAAATCTATCCCAAATCCTTTTATGGATGCAGGCAGAGTTTGTAACAAACACACAAGTAAGGAATGTCTACATTAATAATACAAACTAAATCCCAAAAACACAAACTTTTTCTATGGCATACTGTGCTAAATTTATCTTTACACAATACACCAGGGACATTCTGGGTTGGTTGTGGATCAAATGAAACCGTATGTTAAAAGTACTCTAAAAACTGAGAATGCAGAAACACTTGTGAATGAAAACCATATTTCAACTATTTGCCACAGACATTAAACAAGTTCTTAAAACTTACACTAGATTTATATTTACAATAAAGTTGGGGAAATGACAGGGGGAAATAGGATACGGCTCAGTAAACAGTGTTTTCAAGGGCCGGTGCAATGCAAATAACGTGAGTTTGGTATAGCTTCTTTGTTTCCCTAGCTTTGGGAAGAGGTAGTAAAGAGCATCAGACTAACAAAAGCGGTAGCTCAGAAGCATTACCATTACTCTGCCCTTTTCACATCTTGTGCATGGTAATTTTGCTAGTGCCTCTGCAGTGATATCTGCCACATCTTTAAGTGCCCTACGGTGCATGTCATTGGCACTTGCTGATCTAAACATATTCAGTCAAATTAACACTGGACTACTTTATTTTCCAGTGACTTTTGGCTTCCCTCCTATCCATCCACATTTTATAGACAAAAACTGATATTGTTATTTTAGACATTTTTTTTTTTTTTGAGACAGAGCCTCAAGCTGTCACCCTGGATAGGGTGCTGTGGCATCTCAGCTCACAGCAACCTCCAATTCCTGGGCTCAAGTGCGTCTCCTGCCTCTGCCTCCCAAGTAGCTGGGACTACAGGCGCCCGCCACAACGCCCGGCCATTTTTTGGTTGCAGCCATCATTGTTGTTTGGCAGGCCCAGGTTGGATTCGAACCCGCCAGCTCAGGTGTACGTGGCTGGCGCCTTAGCTCGTTGAGCCACAGGCGCCGAGCC
>CAUYRH010144795.1:0-10031 GCA_963574655.1 Perodicticus potto
AAGGCTTTGCCACATTCTTCACATTTGTATGGTTTTCCCCCTGAGTGAATTGTTTGATGTTCAGAAAGGTGTGAGGGCCGGTTAAAGGCTTTGCCACATTCATCACATATGTAGGGTTTCTCTCCAGAATGAATTCTTTGATGTACAGAAAAGCTTGAATAGTGTTTAAATGTTTTGCCACAATCTTGACATTTATAGGGTTTCTCTCCAGAGTGAATTCTTTGATGTACAGACAGGTTTGAGTACTGTATAAAGGCTTTGCCACACTCTTGACATTTGTAAGGTTTCTCTCCAGAATGAATTCTTTGATGTCTAGAGAGGCCTGAGTGCTGGTTAAAGGCTTTGCCACATTCTTGACATTTGTAGGGTTTCTCTCCAGAGTGAATTCTCTGATGTACAGAAAGTAGTGAGGGCTGGTTAAAGGCTTTGCCACATTCTTGACATGTGTAGGGTTTCTCTCCAGAATAAATTCTTTTATGGCCATAAATGTGTGAGTACTGCTTGGTAAGTCTGTCATATTCCTTATAGATGCAGGTTTTTTCTCCAGTACCAATAGTCTTATGGTTACAGTACTTTGATCTGTGGCTGAGATATTTGCCATCATTTTCACACTTGTTGAGTTTCTCTCCAGTATAGAGTGTTGGGCAAGATTGGAACACTTGGCTTCCTTCTTTGCAGTTGTACTGTTCTTCACCAGTATGAGTTATCTTATGTTCTGTAAAATGTGAGCAGAGCTTAGAGGTTTTCCCATACCTTTTACATTTAAAAGCGTTCTCTGAGGTATATATTGTCTTATGTCTATTTAGACTTGACAGTTGTCTGAAGACATTCAAACATTTACTACTTTGGAAGACGTGGCCATGGGTAACTGTTAAACATTGGTCACGTCCACTGTGATATGCTTTCTGCTGCTCACACTCATACGCACCTTCCCAGTCTTTTGTTAAATTAAAATTCTCAGGGCCACAACTTTGATATCTGCTCAGGATCATCTCTGGGAATAAAATATTTGTGCCCAGCTCTTGCAAATTGTCTTCGGTAGAATGATTACATAGAGCTGAAAAATATTTAAACAATAACAATTTTAGCCACTTGCTTTTTATCAGAATCCAGTAAATATACATTACACATTTTATCTGTAAAATCATGTCAAGAGCACTGGCAAGATGCCATAATACAGTAGAGAGGCACTAATTATCTTAAAGATAAGTAAATGTTGCATGTATACACTGCATTTTGAGGATTCTCAAAACCAGGTAAGAATTTGCAGCACAAGTGAACAGAAGTTGTAGAGGTAAAATAGAGGCTGGGTGCTGGCTCATGTTTTTAATCCTAGAACTGTGGGAGACTGAGGTGAATGGATCACTTGAGAACAAATGTTTGAGATGAACCTGAGCAAGAGTGAGAGCCCATCTCTACATCAAATAGAAAAATTACTCCAGCACGGTGGCACATGCCTCTAGTCCCAGCAACTCATGAGGCTTACTGAGGTAAAAAGATCTCTTGCACGCAGAAGATTGAGGATGCTGCGAGCTATGACAACACAGCACTCTTCCCAGGGCAAAAATTACTCAGCCTGAAATAAATAAATAAATAAATATATATATGTGTGTGCATGTATACATATATATTTATAAAATAAAAGGAAAAATCATCAATAATAGTACAAATGAAAGAGCCAAATAGAACAAAAAGAAAAGTTTGACATATTTACCTCCACCACAGAATTTATGCCATCTTAATACAGAATGGGAAAAATGGAAGTAAACTTCCAAATGCCAGCTTTGTCCTCAAAATGAAAAGAGCGACACCTGTGTTAATCCTTCTTGCTTTTGAGGGAGTTTACAAAGAAAGGTTGCTGTCTCCCATCAGTGAGTTTGCTGAAAGGAATGGTGCTATAGTGTGTAAGACCGACTAGGGATGCTGAATTCAAAGGAAAAATAATAGAGCGGCAGAGAGACTCCAATGTACCAGACAGATTCAGGGCTAGCAAGTGATGAGAAACTCTTAAGAGGACATGTGGAAAAACGCTTCCTCTAAAAAATAACCACACATTTGCACAGGCAAAACACTGTCTGAATGTATAGTTCTTTCTTTCTTTCTTTCTTTTTTTTTTTGTGAGACAGAGCCTCAAGCTTGCACCCTGGATAGAGTGCTGTGGCATCCCAGCTCACTGCAACCTCCAATTCCTGGGCTCAAGCGATTCTTCTGCCTCAGCCTCCCAAGTAGCTGGGACTACAGGCGCCCGCCATAATGCCCGGCCATTTTTTGGTTGCAGCCGTCATTGTTTGGCGGGCCCGGGCTGGATTCGAACCTGCCAGCTCAGGTGTACGTGGCTGGCGCCTTAGCCGCTTGAGCCACAGGAGCCGAGCCAGTTCTCCCTTTCTTAGTACAATGTGTGTCAGAGTCCTGCAGGATACAGCCACATCACAAAGTTTGTGAAAGGTGGCTTTTCTAATCCTCAAAACACAATGAAAGCTTATAACATACACAAAATGTTAGGAGGACATAACCCAAAAAACCAAATAACCATCTGGAATTAACTATAAAAAATAGAGATGTCTAAATTACCCCAATACTTTATCTGAACAATTCTAAATGCATCAAGTAGGAATGAACAGACAACTAAGTAAAATCAGAAAAATGAAGGTATCAAACACAATGACAATAACTGAGCAATCTCAAATGTAAGAAAAAAGGTATCAAGTATAAAGAAAGCTCATACTTCAGCTAGGAGAAACAAAGAGTCCCATAAAAAGACAGATGAAGATCAAGGATTTGAAAGTCACACACAGGAAGAGAATCTTGAAAGCAGGAAGAGAAAATAGATGTGTTATTGCTAAGCATGCTCTTGTCAGATTACTAGTGGATTAATCAACACAAACCTTCCACATCAAAAAAGAGTTGGTGATAAAGTCTAAGTGCTGAAAGAAGAAAAACTGGAAAGCACAAACAATATACACCAAAACTGCCCCTCTCCTTTTTATTGAGAAAGAGTCTCAATATTTCCCCCTGAGGAGAGTGCCTGTGGTGTCACAGCTCACAGCAACATCAATCTTTTGGGCTTAAGCCAGCAGTTCTCAACCTGTGGGTTGTGACCCCTTTGTGGTTGCCTAAGACCATTGGAAAACACATACTACATATCAGATATTTACATTACGATTCATAACAGTAGCAAAATTACAGTTATGAAGTAGCAACGAAAATAATTTTATGGCTGGGGGTCACCACAACATGAGGGCTTGTATTAAAGGGTGGCGGCATTAAGAAAGTTGAGAACCACTGATGAGTGAGTCTCTTGCTTCATCCTCCCGAGTAGCTGGGACTACAGATGCTCAACACAGGGCCTGGCTATTTTCTTTCTTTTTTTTTCTTTGTAGTTGTTATTGTTGTTTGGCGGGCTGGGGCTGGGTTTGAACACGAAAGCCCCAGTGCATGGTGCCAGCGCCCTATCCACTGAGCTACAGGTGCTGATCCATAACTGCCCTTCTAAATGAAGGAAAAAGAAATATTTATCAAGACATATCGATGCTGGCAGGGCAAGATAGCTCACGTCTGTAATCCTAGCACTCTGTGAGGCCAAGGTGGGTGGACTGCTTGAGCTCAAAGGTTTGAGACCAGACTGAGCAAGAGCATGACACTGTCACTACTAAAAATAGAAAATCTGAGGAAGAGGATCGCTTGAGCCCAAGAGTTTGAGGTTGCTGTGGAGCTATGATACCACCGCAATCTACACAGGGTGACAGTGAGACTCTGTCTCAAAAAAAAGAGAGAGAGAAAGTTGGCAGTAAGCCTCCGGTAATATGTCTACATGTACAATATAACAAGACGTAATTGTTGACATCAATTAGAAAATCCAGTACAAATGAAAAAAAGCTGTCAACAGTAAGTCCTTCTCTTTCAAAAGTTATATAAACGATTCACAGTAATTTCTACTCTTTCAAAAATTATGTATACAAGGTCGGGCGGGGTGGCTCATGCATGTAATCCTAGCACTCTTACAGGCTGAGGTGGGTGGATTACTTGAGCTCCTGAATTTCAAATCAGCCTAGGCAAAAGTGAGACCCTGTCTCTTACTAAAAATAGCAAAACTTAGGCAAGAAGATCGCTTGATACTAAGAGTTGAAGCTTGCCATGAGCTATGATGATACCATGGCACTCTACTTAGGATGACAGCTTAAGACTAAGTCTTAAAAAAAAAAAATTACAGATACATTCATGGAGTAAACTTCACAATGAAATGACAGACATGAAATAAAGATAGAGAGGCCAGGCACGGTGGCTCATACCTTCAATCCCAGGACTCTTGGAGCCTGAAGTGAGTGTATTGCTTGAGCTCCCGAGTTCAAGACCAGCCTGAACAAGAGAGAGAGACCCTGCCTATAAAAAAATAGCTGGGGGCAGCGCCGGTGGCTCAAAGGAGTAGGGCACCAGCCCCATACACTGGAGGTGGCAGACTCAAACCCAGCCCCGGTCAAAAACTGCAAAAAAGAAAAATAGCTGGGGTTCAGCGTCTGTAGCTCAGTGGCTAGGGTGCCAGCCACATACACTGGAGCTGTTGGGCTCGAATCCAGCCCGGGCCTGCCAAACAACAATGACAACTATAACCAAAAAGTAGCCAGGCATTATGGTGGGCGCCAGTAGTCCCAGCTACTTGGGGGGCTTAGGCAAGAGAATCACTTAAGTGCAAGAGTTTCAGATTGCTGAGAGCTGTGACGCCACAGCATTCTACCTAGGGCAACGGCTTGAGAAGCTGTTTATCAGACTGAGCAGCAGGCTTGTAGAAATGGTCATCGGTCCTGAGGGAGGCGCTGGGAGTGGAACAATCTCCTAGCTAGCATGGAGATGTTTTGGAGACCAGAGACAAGCCTTCAACCAACTGCAGGTGTTAATGAGATAAGATCGGTCACTGTTAGCAAGCAGGTGTTGGATCTTGAATATTTGTAGGGCAACAGGACAGAGGTTACTCAGGGCTCTCTCTGCACCTGTGGGAAGCCCACCTCTTGCAGGCTTGTATCTTCAAGCCGTGTCCCAGCTGTTTTTATTCACGTGGGGACTGGGTGCCACTGTGGACCCCTACACTGTGTCTCCAAAAAAAAAAAAAAAAAAAAACGAAAGCTACTAGGGAGGCTGAGACAAGAGAATCACCTAAGCCCAGGAGTTGGAGGTTGCTGTGAGCTGTGTGACACCATGGCACTCTACCGAGGGCGATAAAATGAGACTCTTGTCTCTACCAAAAAAAAAAAAAAAAACCAGGGTTTTGTGAGCAACTCAAGAGGCTATGGCCTGTGGCAAGAGGATGGCTTCAGCCCAGGACGTGGAGGTTGCTTTGACCTATGACACCATGGCACTTTATGTGGGGGGGGGGGGGGTGGAGGAGAAATTGAGGCTCTGTATCAAAAAAGTAAAATAAAATAAAATGAGTAAAGATAGGGATTTACAATATAAAAAAATCAAAATCCAACTGTATACTATTTAAGTGATATTCATCTTACATGTAATGACAAATTGGGAATAAAAAACTGCAGGACAGAAAGAAGTTTGACCGGGTGCAGTTGCTCATGGCTGTAATCCCAGCACTCTGAAGGGCCAAGGTGGGTGGATAGCTTAACCTCATGGGTTTGAGACCAGCTTGAGCAAAAAGCAAGACCCTGTCTCTACTAAGAATAGAAAAACTGAGGAAAGAGCGTCTCATGAGCCCGTAAGTTGGAAGTTGCTGTGAGGTATTATGCCATGGCATTCTACCCAGAGCAACAGCTTCAGACTCTGTCTCAAAAACAAAAAACAAAAAAACAAAAACATATTTAATTCAAATATTAATCAAATGAGAGCAAGGGAGATTATCATAAGGAGATACATATATGTACATAAATGTGTGTGCAAGTGTGTATGTGTGTCTGTATGTATATACATACACATGTGTTAAAATAGTCTCACCCTATGGACTAGGCTAGAGTGCCACAGCATCAACTTAGCTCACAGCAACTTGAAACTTCTAGGTTCAAGCAATCCTTCTGAGTCAGCCTTCTGACTAGCTGGGACTACAGGTGCCTGCAGTGACATTCAGGAAATTTTATCTTCTTTTTCTAGTAGACATGGGGTATTGCTCTTACTCCAGCTGGTCTCCAACTCCTGAGCTCAAGACATCCTGTCATCTCAGCCTCCCAGATTGCTAGCATTATAGACATATGCTCCTGAGCCCAGCCAGAGCACAATATATTTTGAGGCAAAACATGTGTTATTTCGTAAAATATGCTTTAAGTCTAAATGGCCACAAAAGGGAAAGAATAGGAAATAATAATATAAGGGCTTATTTGTTAGAAACCTATAACTCATTGTTGTTATTTTGAATATATATAAAATACATACAGAAAAAAAATGTAGGACAGATACACAACCCTCACATACATGGTCAAATAAAGAGCTATTTGCACACATATTTATTGTAGCATTATTCACACAATCTATTTGGTGAAAGAAATCTACACCTGCCTCAAAAAACAAACAGTGAAATATAATTCAGGATATAAAAATGACAGAGTTCTACTCACCTTCTAAAAATCAGGAAATCTTCTAACATCTCTAATAAAGAGAAATCTTAACTTTATGGTAAATGAAATGGCCTTTGAAAAATTATCTTCAAATTACACAAATAATTCACACAAACATAGTATCTAATCACCAGTAAATATGAGTTCAACCAAAGACAGTTTTTGTAGGCAGGGGCCAGTGGTTCATGGCTACAATCCTAGCACTCTGGGAGACCGAGGCAGGTACCTTGCCTGAGCTCAGGAGTTCAAGACCAGTCTAAGCCAGAGCAAGACCCCATGTTCAAAAAAAATAGATGGGCATTGTGGTGGATACCTGTAGTCCCAGAAACAGGGGAGGCTGAGGGAAGAGAATCATTTGAGCCCAAGAGTTTGAGGTTGCTGTGAGCTATAATGCCATGCCACTATACCGAGGGTGACAAAGTGAGACTCTGCCCCCCAATCCCAAAAAAGAATTTTCATACATATTCACCTACAGGATAATGTAACCACTGGCCAGCAACCAAGAGAAAAGGTACTATTCCTAAACCAAATATAAGAAACATGTAGGCAAACGAACAGAAAGAAAATAAAATTCCCACTAGACACGAGGTTGATTTACATTTAACTTTTGTTCTGAATGTCTTAAAGTATACAGAGTTGAATAATGTCATGCAAAATTATAATAGACAAAGCGACCCAAAGTAACTCAGAGATAAAAAAGTGATATTATATTTTAGATTTTTAATCTCTTTATTTTTGCACAGAAAAATATGATGGAAAATCTTGTAATGAATATTTTGTAAATAATGGTGTATTTAGCTACAATTTCCCATTTTCCTTATCCATGTATATCTGGCAAATATTGGGACACCCTGTACAGGTAAAAATTACAAACAAAATTGACTGAGGTGAGGTGACCTACTTTAAAAAATTAAAAAGAGGCTGGGAGCAGTGGCTCATGTCTGTAATCCTAACACTCTAGGGGGCAGAACCAGGTAGATGGCAGGAGCTCACTAACACTTTTCAAAGAAGTATAAATGGACAACGAGCATTTAAAAGGATGCCTAAAGTACTAATTATTAGGGAAATGTAAAGCAAAATCACAATGAAATGTTATATCTTACATACAATGAACACTAATCAATGTGTGTCAAGGATACACAGAAATTAGAAACTTTTAGCAAAGTTGGTGTGGAAAAATGTTGCAGACTCTATTAAAATGTATGAAAGTTTCTCAGAAAACTAAAATTTAAAGTTATTATTTGACTCTGTGCCTGTAGCTCAGTGGCTAGGGCGTCGGCCATGTGCACCAGGGCTGGCAGGTTTGAACCCGGCCAGGGCCTGCCAAACAAAAATGACAATTAAAACAAAAAAATATCCTGGCATTGTGGTGGGCTCCTGTAATCCCAGCTACTTGGGAGGCTGAGGCAAGAGAATCGTGTAAGCCCAAGAGTTGGAGGTTGCTGTGAGCTGTGATGCCATAGGACTCTACTGAGGGGGACATACTGACACTGTGTCTCAAAAATAAATAAATAAATAAATAAATAAAAGTTATTATTTCATCTAGCAATCTTACATCTGGGTATATATGCAAAATATGCACTGCTGATCGGGGAAGATACATGTCCTCACTCACATTCATCACAGCATTATTCATAAAAGCCAAGACGTGGCCAGGTGCAGTCACTCACACATCCAATTCTAGCATTTTAGGAGGATAAGGCGGGAAGATAGCTGGACCACAGGAGTTCAAGACC
Organism: Perodicticus potto; assembly: GCA_963574655.1. NCBI lineage: Eukaryota > Metazoa > Chordata > Mammalia > Primates > Lorisidae > Perodicticus > Perodicticus potto. The sequence continues at coordinate 8,288 of CAUYRH010144795.1, forward strand.
AGGGCGAGCAACAGTGAGACCCCATCTCTACTAAAAGCATGAAAGGATAGCCAGGAGTTGTGGTGGCCACTTGCAGTACCTGCTACTTGGAGGCAGATTGCTTAAACCCACATGTTAGAAGTTATTCTAAGCTGGGATCACCCTATAGCATTCTAGCCCAGGAAACAGAGTTCATCTCCATCTCACACAAAAATTCTTTTTTCTGGATTCCTACAATGTTCCAAAGTGACTGTGGACTGATACAAAGCTGTATTTTTTTCTTTTTTTTTGAAACAAACTCACTTTTGTCACCCATGGTAGAGTGCCATGGCATTACGGTTCACAGCAACCTCAAACTCTTGGGCTTAAGTGATTCTCTTGTCTTAGTCTCCCAAGCAGCTGGGACTACAGGCTCCCACCACAATGCTGGGCTATTTTTGTTGTTGTTGTTGTCCTTGTAGTTGTCATTGTTGTTTAGCAAGCCTGGGCCTGGTTTGAACCCACCACCCCCCGTGTTATGTGGCTGGTGCCCTAACCATTAAACTACAGGCACCAGGGTATTTTTGGTTAATATTAGTTAACATTTTGTTGTATGAGAGCAGGTATACTGAATATTTTATGCACCATCTGGCAATGAAATTTCATGGAAAATGTACCATTTATTAAGATGAGATACTTATCAGAAAATGTTAATAAACATTTGAAAAGAGTAAAGATAATTTTTAGTATGTTATATTGTCATTTTTACAAAAACTGAGGTTTAACTCACCCTTTAGAAACAATCAAGAAACATTTATAAATAAAATAAAAATATTAACTTGTAAAATATGATAAATCCTACTACTTAAAATAAGCATTTGGGAAAAAGTAAAATATCATTTAGATATAGGTTGAGGAAAGTGATGATAATCCTGCTGATATCTGTTTGCCCAGAGTAAACTAGAACTTTCACGTGAGCCTTTTATTTTTTATTTTTTTATTTTTTTGAGACAGAACCTCAAGCTGTCACCCTAGATAGAGTGCTTTGGCTTTACAGCTCACAGCAACCTCCAATTCCTGGGCTCAAGCGAGTCTCCTGCCTCCGTCTCCCAAGTAGCTGGGACTACAGGCGCCTGCCACAACACCTGGCCATTTTTTGGTTGCAGCTGACATTGTTGTTTGGCGGGCCTGGGCTGAATTTGAACCCGCAAGCTCAGGTGTACATGGCTGGCGCCTTAGCCGCTTGAGCCACAGGCGCCGAGCCTCAAGTGAGCCTTTTAATACATGTGGAATTCCTACTCATTCTCTAAATTACTTGTTCAATAAGTTGAAATTCTAACACATAGTTCTGAATATTTAAATCTAAAATTACAGAAAATTGAACACAGAATAAAATGGAATGTGAAAACACAGATAGAGACAGTAAAACCACCAAGACAGTAGAATACAAGTCCCGAGTTCATGTATTTCTCCCAAGGAAGCCATCTATAGGAAAAGATGCTTCAGGGACAGCCCAGCACACAGATTCACACCTGTCATCTCACCTACTTAGAGGCTGAGGTGAGAGGATCACTTCAGTCCAACAGTTTGACACCAGCCTAGGCAATACAGTGAGTCGCCATCTCACAATAAGTGATGTTATGAGAGCTTTAGAATCCAGGGAGGAGGTTGTGAAATCTTCCTAATGCCCTTAAGGAGGGTCACTCAGAGAAGGCTGACCCTCATTCACTCAGCAAAATAGAGGATCCCTGGTCTGGGTTACTGACTGGAGAATGGCCTGCTCGCC
>CAUYRH010144799.1:0-10691 GCA_963574655.1 Perodicticus potto
TCAGAGTGCCATTACTAGAGCTGTCATTCTTTTCTGTTCCTTTCTCTCTTTTTCCTCCTTTCTCTCTAGATCTCGGTTACAAAAGACCGTAGTGGCCGTTCTAAGAAGATTCTCCAGGTTATGGTCTGGGGCTAAAGCCAATTTCTGGAGTTTTCTTTGGATGTCTGGGGGCCGCTTGAGGGATAAATTTGTCTTTTTAAAAAAATATGGCCCTCTATGGAGTCAGGTGTCAATTGGGTGTGTTTTCTCATTGCCTCCCTAAGCCTCAAGAGTAGGTTTTTAATTGCATTTCCAATCTCTTCTATGGTAATTGATCTGTTCAGATTTTTCATGCCTTCTTGGATTCATCTTATTAATTTATATTTTGTTAGAAAATCATCCATCTTCACTAGGTTTTCACATTAGTTGCCCCAAGATTCTTATAGTATTCTCTAAAATTCTGTGAATCTTTGTTTAAATTACATCTCCTTTCTCATTCTCACTCTTGAATAGTTTTCTTCTCTTACTCTATTTTCTTAACAGGCTCTTGAGATATCTATTTTATTAGTCTTTTTGAAGAGCCACAGTTTGATTTATCCTTTCTATATATATAATTTTTTGGTTTGCTTTATGTGTGTTTTATCTTTGTTAATTTCCTTTCCTGGTTGTTTATTTCTTTTTTTCTATTATCTTAAGATGTATATAGTTAGTTCCTTTATTTTTCATCTTTCTTTCTTAAAATAATGGAAAACTATAAACATTTCTCTGAGTAAGCTTATGGTCAGGTGGTCTGTTAGATTTCACTTTTTAAAAATGTTCTTTTTTTATGGCCAAGTACAGAATTGATTTTTTTTTAGTGTTTTGTGAACATAATAAAAAATGATATTCTCTATTTGAAGGATATAATGTCTACATATAGTCATTAAACCAATTTTATTGATCATATTAATCAATTCCTTTCTGTCTTTATTGTTTATCACCTATTCACCCATGGAAGAATATATGGAAATCTCCACCATCACTGTATTTTTTGTTAAGTTGCTTTTACATTTCTGATTGTTTTTGCTTTAGATTTGGTGTCTATGTTATTTAGAACCTATGGGTTTTAATTGTTATGGTTTCTTTATTAGTATTGCCTCTTATATTCTCATTATATAATACCCCCCATAGTGCTTTTTCTTTAAAAATTCTACCATGCATATTAATGTTTCTATTTCTGTTTTTTTTTTCTGCTTTCATTTACCTACTTCTTGATTTTCAACCTTCCTTTATTTCTAAGTTTTAGTTGTGTCTCTTATATAGATAAGTTTGATTTTGTTTTGTTTATTTATTTATTTATTTATTTTTAGTTTTTGCATTTTTTGGCCAGGGCTGGGTTTGAACCCACCACCTCCGGCATATAGGGCCAGCACCCTACTCTGTTGAGCAACAGGTGCCGCCCGGTTTGATTTTGTTTTAACCTAATGTAATAGTTTAACTTTTCAAAATTTCATATCATAGTATTTAAAAATAGTTTGTCTTTTAAAGAAAGAATTCACTTTTCACATTTTGTGATATATTAATTTTATTTCTTCCAACTTAATTTGTTTTCTAGTGTTTTTTTTTTTTTCCTTTCCCTTACTTTCTAGTTTGAAAAATAAATTATTCCTTCTGGGTTCCATGTAGACACATACTTTGACTACTTAGCATTGGAAAACAAGATAATATCCTTACCGATAAGCACCTTTTCCTTCACAGAGATGCTTGGCTTCCTCCTGATTCCCTCTTTAGAGTCATTTTGCTTTCTGTCTCCCGTCCCCTCCCTACACCCTTGGAATCAGGTTTATTTCTCCTCTTTCCACTCACCAACATTGCTGTTTTTTCATTTACACTCCTATCTCCACCCCTCCCCCAAGCAGATGCCCCTTCGACCACTTTATTTTGCCAGGAATGTGTTTTGCTTTTCTTTCTTTCTTCTTTTCTTCTTCTTCTTTTTGAGACAGAGTCTCACTCTGTGGCCTGTGATAGCATAGCTCATAGCAACCTCAAATTCCTGGGCTCAAGCAATCCTCCTGCCCCAGCCTCCTAAGTAGCTGAGACTATAGATTCTCTCTACCATGGCCAGCTAATTTTTCTGTTTTTAGTAGAGATGGGGTCTTGATCTTGCTCGGGCTGGTCTCAAACTCCCGAGCTCAAGCAATACACTTGCCTCAGCCTCCCAGAGTGCCAGGATTACAGGTGTGAGCCACCATGCCACCTACATTTTGCTTTTCTAACTCATTATTCCCTCTCTGGCTGGTGGCTTTTAGAAAATGAAGTGTTATTTTTCTCCATGGGCTCATTAGGTCTCAGGGCACAGTGGTTCATATGTTCTAAGTGGTGGGAGTCCTACAGGTGCCAGAAGATAAAGAAATCTCAGTCTCCACAGGCTGAAGTGTAGAAGCTGCCAGCACCCCTCAAGGCACCTGCAAGAACCTCCATGTCTCCCAGACTCCTCACACGGCCACAGCTTCAGGGTCAAGGACTTAGCCTCCCATTCAGTTCCTTGTTGGCCTCTTTGGACAGGAAAGTTCAGCACTGTCCCACTGGGCTTGCATTGACGTTAGCTCTGATGCCCCAGCTCTCCTTAGGATTTGCTGCCTTCCATTCTCCACCTTGGACATTATTTGCTAGGTACTCGCCCAGCCCGTGGGACAAGGAACCTCACCATTCTCTCTGTTCAGAACCTACCAGAGCCCAAGGCCTTATTCACATCCAGCCACTTATAGGAGTTAGCAGCTGTTTGAGTTTGGAGAGGAAGAAATTTTGGAGTTGAGAGTGTGGAAGGGACAGAAATTACATCCAGGTTATCACATTCTGGGAATTTGGCCTCCATTAATGCTCCATTTCCATAGGCATTAATCATGCAGGGAGCTTGGAGTAAAGGAGCAGAATGAATAGCAATAGTCCTGGTTCAATACCCGCTTGAATATGAGCTCATGCCACTCCCTGGTTTTCACACAGGTCCATCTGGAAGACAAATGCCAAGTACTGTGGTCCTACACTACATTTTGAGCACAACTGCATGCAAAGGTAAGGGAGAGTTACTGTACTTACACTATAAAAAAAGCAACCAAAATGGCTTAGAGTAAAAATGTAAGTCTCTCCTAACCCTGCTTTATCTGAAATATCTTCCTGCAATGAGGAATCACTGCCTGTGTCCCTCAGAAAGTGTAAAGATCACGCTGGTTCTGGAAAGGAAGATTGAGTGGGCATATTATTAACCTAAATGGAATTAGGTTTCTATTTCCATTAAGATGCCCATTAAGACTGAAAGCAATACAGCAGTGCACCAGTAGCCACCCCCTGCCTGTAGGAAGATGTGCTTGAATTCCATCTGGCTGTTCACCCCATCATCACTTTGCAAAAGGCGGTAACATGAGGTGGACCTCTGTGGTCACCGTGTCCTTCAGGTGATGGGCACAAAGGAACCCTAGCTTGGATGTAATCAATACTCCCAACAAGCATTACTCAGGTATCAGCACACAAGAGGCTGACAATGATTAATCAACTAATTATAATAGGCTCTTTTCATCCTGTAGTATGTGACTTGTTGAATATTTTTGTATTTAGTTGCAGTGGAAAGAGTATGACAACAATATTTCATTTGAGCTGTGTCCATCAGGAAGGACAAATATGTGTTTTTATCTCCCTTGGGGTGGCATTGCCAGGCCCTGCCACACTAGGGCAAGCAGCAATTCAAAAGCCTTTGTCCTATTTACCTATGTCCAGTCTGATGACAATTTCAATTCTCCTCTTTTAAGCCTTAGGAAAGAGGGTCACACACTGACAGCCTGTGGACCGCTTCAGCCCTTGGGATCGGTTTTATATGAGCAGCAGGTTTGGGGGAAAGGGGTTTGTTTTTGTTTTTTTGATGAATTCATTGTCAGTCTTTTTAAACATTCAGAAATTTGCACAGAAAAATATGGACCTGTAGCTTTTCTTGGAAAAAAAGATTGTCTGGCTATCCTGGGCCCCAGTTTCCTCACACTGACCACTGGCAGGACTGAGCAGCACAGTCCTTGCTCGGAGCAAGCCCTCTGCTGCTGGCCCCAGTCCCAATCTTTGTTATTCTACACTCAGTAACTTCTTCCACTTTCATTCCCTGAGCGGGGGCTGCAATATGGCATAAATAGCAAAAGGCCACAGTGCTAGTTCCTGCTACTCTGGGAAACCTTGGGCAGTTTCCATCACAATTTTAAGGCTTCATTAAATATCAGGGAGCTGAGCCAGGAAGATGAAGTGGCTTACCTGGGGCATTGGCCGGCCCAGTGCTCTTTCCAACGCTCCCTTAACGCAGGTAGGATAGGGCACCGGGAGCTGAAGGAGCAGGTGGTTGAACGCATCGCCAGAGTGTTTGCCTCACTTGTTAGATGTGTCCAACAGAGATTCCTCCACAGAGAAGGCTGGTAACCTCCCCACTTCCTTCTTCCTCTACACCTGTTACTTTAGAGCCAGATGAGAAATTCCGAGCCACCTCACATGAGCATGGCTCCAAAAACTTTGGGTTCTAAATTTATCTCTACTACTAATTGGCTGTGAAAGCGTGGAGAAGCTGTGTTATTTTTCTTCATGCCAGTTTCTGCATCTTTAACGTAGGAAGTTGGATCGATGATTACTAAGATTCCTTTGATCTCTACTCTTCAGTGTCTTCCCAGCATCTGCAAGAAAATAAACCAGAAAACAAATGAAATCGTGAAAACGATGTTGCGTCTAGTCAGAGATTTAGACACCAACCAGGTTGAATCAACACATGAAAACAAAAAGGCAAAGAAACTATGATTAATAATGATAAATAAAGAATAATGATAAGAATAAAAGACAAAAAAAATTAACTGAAGAAAAAAAAGTGAATGAACCTATATACTTTTACCTTTTAAAAAGCTTGTAAATTCTTTGCCAAAGTGGCTACCCCTTATCCATACTTACCAATTATTTGTCAAGTACGTTATTGCAACAATGCATATTCTATTCAGAAGTATATTGCCATTAGAAAATTATTTTCCAATAAAAGCAGTACATTATAAAATCAACCACCAGCATGTTCATTCTAAACCATGGCAAGAAGATCAGAAATAAAATTAAGTCAACATGAATAATTTCTTGCATGGCAGGTTATGGAATTTAACATCCATGGTGTTTTCCATCTTTGAAGTTAGCATGTCATTATATTTACTTTATGCCAATTCATCTGCTACTAAATGTTACAAAATGAAAAAGAGAAAGACAACAGCTGCCTGTGGCCATCTCCTCTTCTATACACCTACCAGGCCAGAATTTCCAGGAGCATATGCCTCACTGGACACTGAGTGTATGATTTGGGGGAGACCTCTCCCCTTAGAACAAGGGCAAAGAAAGCATCTGTTTGTATTTTGGAGCTGTCTGCCTAAGTTACAATATGTAAGTCAGTGTGCTGCTTGTGGAGTAGGGCACCGGCCCCATATGCCAGAGGTGGCGGGTTCAAACCCGGGCCCGGCCAAAAACTGCCAAGAAAAAAAAATATGTAAGTCAGTTTGCACATACATATACCACCTCCCTCAGTCCCATAAGTGGGGGTGTGCTCCCAAATCTGGCCACTAGAAACCTGAGCTCTGCTGATGGGTGGTCACTTATTTTCAAAGAACCTCCCTTCATCATTCCAAACTGTTCCTGCAGGCTGCTGGCACCCTACTCAGGGTGGGGGTGGGGAGTCTTGGCCAGGAGAAACATTTCATGTTCTTCTGATTCTCTTCCTTCTATAACCTATTCTGGCCTCAGGCACCCATGGCCAAAATCACAGTTGAAAATGATATTTTGATTCTTCAGCCTAGACTCCCCAAGTCTGACTTTCGTTTACTGTTGAGAGAATTCTCTACTAAATAGCAGTTCCTTTAGAAGAACCAGGTCCCTTGGCTCGGTGCCTATGGCTCAACGGGCTAAGGCGCCAGCCACGTATACCTGAACTGGCAGGTTCGAATCCAGCCCGGGCCTGCCAAACAACAATGACGGGTGCAACCAAAAAATGGCTGGGCATTGTGGCGGGCACCTGTAGTTCCAGCGACTCGGGAGGCGGAGGCAAGAGACTCGCTTGAGCCCAGGAATTGGAGGTTTCTGTGAGCTGTGATGCCACGGCACTCTATCCAGGGTGACAGCTTGAGGCTCTGTCTCAAAAAAAAAAAAAGAAGAACCCAGGTCCCACCATTTTGTGTCCACCATGTTCTCAGATGAGGGGAATGAAAGGCATCAAGAAATGTAGAATATTAGAATCCTGAAATATATCAAAAGATACATTGGAGGCAAAAATCTTAACTTTTTGGTATCTTCTACTAACCACTAGGACATATTTGTTTTTTCTTTCCACCAACGACAATAAAAACAAAATATGATTGAAGATATGGGTTGTAAATTAATTTAAGCCAATTTGACCATTCAGTAATTATTGGGTTTCTGTGGTTAAATACCTGGGATAAAGTGGAGGGTAAGATTCTTCATCTCTTTCTACCATCCTCTCCCCGCAGGTGGTTCAATGTGAGGAAAGCTAGTCTTAGGCCACTTTTTGCCACACTTACAAACCTTACTAGTGTAGGGATGAGGGGAAACTTGCTCTTTTTCCCTTGCTGAAAAATCAACTCATGATCAAGGCAAATTAATGAGAGAGAGGTTTATTTGCCGTGCTCATGGAAAGAATCACAGACTGATAACCCAATATCCCAATGGGATCCAGCTATTTTTGTACCTGCTTTTTAGAGGAGAAGGGGAAATGAACAATATAGGTAATTCTGTTTGGGGGCAATAAATGATTACTAGGGACAATGAATGGATGGGGGAAACAGATCGACTTATAAAAGATTCTCTTGGTAAATTAAATTAACCTGAGAGGCAGGCACTTTATTTCTTTATCTGCTATTATATTTAAAATGATTTGTGCCAGGTCCGTTTGCATTCTTGATCATTTTTCCTGCAATACACTGAGACAACAAGGAAGGAAAGGGATTATCCTTTTGATCTGTCAGTTGGGTCTATGCAGATAGAGGGAAAGCCCCTGCCAATGCTTTTTGATCTTGAAGGGCTTGTAATTCAAAATACTCTCTATACCATGCAGTCATATTTTAGGGCGAAATTTCCTGAGCGCCTTTGTTTTCAAGCAGGCACAAATATCATCCTTTCTTTAATCTTGGTCAAGTTCCCACACTCAGATACTAACAAGCCTCTTGCATGAGAAGGCAGCAGACACCACAGTACTCTGACAGCAGCTCAGGACCTTCTGGGAAGGTCAAACAGCAGAAGCCCCCATGCAGGAGGAGGCAAGGCCAGAGGGACTCCTGCTCATGCTGAAGGCTCATGGGCTATTCCCTTGGGAGGATGGTGAGACCTAGGGTAGTCTTCTATCCAAGCTAGAAGACTATGTATTCAGTCAACAAAAAAGTCTTTCTCAAATCAGTTATGCTGATAGACACCCCCTCTGGTGTAGATCTCCATAACAATATTTATAAAGCTTGCATTCCAGATGGTGGTTTCCTGAGTAGGTTCCTTCAAAGGCTAACCATGACATCTAGAGTGAATAGCAGAGTTAATTTATACCTGTGTATAGCACAGCATTTATGTCAGATAACTCTGACATATTCTACCTGTAAATTTGAGCTCTTTGTACAACCTAATGACTGTACTTAATAACAAAGCCTTGTATTCTTGAAAATCACTAGGAGTAGATTTTATTTTATTTTTTTTTTTTGAGACAGAGCCTCAAGCTGTCACCCTGGATGGAGTGCCGTGGCATCACAGCTCACAGCAACCTCCAATTCCTGGGCTCAAGCGAGTCTCTTGCCTCTGCCTCCCAAGTAGCTGGGACTACAGGCGCCCGCCACAACGCCCAGCCATTTTTTGGTTGCAGCTGTCATTGTTGTTTGGTGAGCCCGGGCTGGATTCGAACCCACCAGCTTAGGTGTACGTGGCTGGCGCCTTAGCCCGTTGAGCCACAGGCACTAAGCCAGGAGTAGATTTTAAGTGTTCTCATTGCACACCAGAAAATGATAAATATGTGAATAAGCTAATTAGCTCACTGTAGCCATTCCACAATGTATGCATATTTTTAAAAATTATGTTGTATGTAATAAATGTGTACAATTATTTGTCAATTAAAAATTAATATGTGAATTCCTCCACCACTCCCATCTATTATACTGTGGGAGAAATTATAGAAATATGTAAATAAAATGCTATTTGGGAGGGTTTGCCTTCCATCTCAATGTCCAGCCATTACAGAAAATGTATCATAATAGAATGTAGGGAAAGGAAAACGCATGAAAAAAGATGGGGGGTCACGCCCATAGCTCAGTGGGAAGGGCACTAGCCATATACACCGAGGCTGGTGGGTTTGAAGCCAGCCTGGGGCAGCTAAACAACAATGACAACTACAGCAACAACAACAAAAATCCAGGTGTTGTGATGGGTGCCTGCAGTCCCAGCTACTTGGGAGGCTGAGGCAAGAGAAGCCCAAGTGTTGGAGGTTGCTGTGAGCGGTGACACCACAGCACTCTACCCAGGGAGACAGTTTGAGACTCTCTCAAAAAAAAAAAAAAAAAGAAAGAAAGAAAGAAAACAGGATGGGGAAAAAATGACCTGGGGACCTTGGAAGTTGTTTTGGCTTAATTAAATTATTCTAGCAAGCAGAGTTTGCAGAAAAGGATGGTGAGGGATTGGAGAGACTGGGGGAGGCATTCTTTTCCACATCCATCCTCTCTGCAAAAGAACCCTAAGCCCCTTCGTACAGGAGGAATTTCCTTTCCACACATAGTAGGTTAGACACTGAGTTTATTAAAAGTGGCTCCTAAAGCTACTGCTTGGGTAAAGAACACAGTGAAGGGGGCCATTGAGTAGAGCTAGATCCGTCCTCATTGGGTCATCAAAGGAGCAAACAGTTCTTTACCAGCGTCATTTACCTTTGCAGAAAACCCAGATCATTGTTCTCTGGGGCAGGATAAGAACTCACTTGATCAATGTCCTGCTGCTTTATCAGCTCTAATGACTCATACCTTGCTGCCCTCTACTCACCATTGACATTTGCTTTGGATGATAAGTTAGTAGATTAAAAGGCCAGCATAGTTTATTTGGCAAAAGCTTCGGGAACGTGCTCAGCGCTATTCCCTCTTATTTTACTGAAGTACTAGTTGACGGTGTTGACCTTCTGTCTATAAAGAGAAAGTAACAGGGTGGGAAGAGCAATGGACCAGAAAAAAAGAGAACTAGGTTCTTGTCCCAGCTCTACCACTCACCAAATGAGTGACAGCCCTGGTCCCTTTTCTAAATTAAAACCAGATCAATGACATCTAAGGTCTCTTCTGGGGTACTGTGTTTGTTCCTTCACAACTACCTGGTGAACCTCTCAGACACATTGTAGAGCATTGTTCTGGACTGTTTCTAGGGGATATGAGAGTGAATGGATAAAAGAGATGAAGTCCCTAGTTCCCAATGCAGCCGCCATTCTGTCACCTCAGCTCAGGCCCCAGCAGCTGGTGGCCGCTGCCCACTGCCCATCTGCCTCCTTCGGGCCTGCCACCTCTCTGCTCTGTTCTTATCACTATCTTCTTCCCCCGATGGACCTGGTCAGAGTGGCATTGCCTGAGCTGGGGCCGGCGGCCTGGGGACCCAGCAAGAAGATAGCGGGATTCTTCCTTCCACCCCATCAATTCACGGAGGAAGAGAAGAGAGAGCTGGATTCTCTTCTTTTTTTTCTTTCATGGTACGTTTTGGTTGAAGTATATGAAGAAAACCCATCCTCAGTGTCCGTGGGCTACTCCTCAAAATACAATATCTTGTTCTTTGGGTAATGAGCGAACAGTTGGCCAAGGAATTGCAGTGAGAAGCAGCAGCTACTGTTTCTCCTGGAGTTGTTGTTGCTGAAGGACCATTTATTACTGGAGAAAACATTGACACTTCCAGCAACCTGAGGCTGGCTCAGATGCCACAGATGGAATTTGACAAAGAATATGATGCACAGCTTAGGTGTGAAGAAAAAAATTCAACGGAGATAGCAAAGTTTCCATTTCCTTTAAAAATTATTGAAAAGGGCATCCTTATGAAGACAGTAATAGCTCTTCACGAAACTGGCGGGATCCTCGTGATGATCCCTACCGACCAGCAAAACCAGTTCCCACTCCCAAAAGGGTTTTATTGGAAAAAGAAAAGACATCACCACCAAACATGATGAAGTAGTATGCGGGAGAAAGAACACAGCAAGAATGGAAAATTTTGTTCCTGGGTTTCAAGTAGGAGATGGAATTGGAATGGATTTAAAACTATCAAACCATGTTTTCAATGCTTTAAAACAACATGCCTTCTCAGAAGAACGTCAAAGTGCCCACCTCCCTGCGAAAAAGGAGCATTCTACTGCAGAAAAAGCAGTTGATCCTAAGACATGTTTACTTATGTATAAAACGGTCAACTCTGGAATGTTGGAGATAATCATAGGCAAGGAATCTGTTGTCTTTCATGCATATGGAGGGAGCATGGAGGATGAAAAGGAAGATAGCAAAGTTATACCTACAGAATGTGCCACCAAAGTATTTAAATCAACCCTTAATGAGTTTAAGAATCGTGACAAATATATTAAAGATGATTTCAGGTTTAGAGATCGCTTCAGTAAACTAAATCCACGTAAGATCATCCGCATGTGGGCAGAAAAAGAAATGCACAATCTCACAAGAATGCAGAAAGCT
>CAUYRH010144801.1:0-19625 GCA_963574655.1 Perodicticus potto
TGAGACTCTACTATAAATCGATAGTGATCAAAACAGCATGGTATTGGCACAAAAACAGAGAGATAGACGTTTGGAACAGAATAGAGAACCAAGAGATGAATCCAGCTACTTACCATTACTTGATCTTTGACAAGCCAATTAAAAACATTCAGTGGGGAAAAGACTCCCTATTTAACAAATGGTGCTGGGTGAACTGGCTGGCGACCTTTAGAAGACTAAAACTAGACCCACACCTCTCACCATTAACTAAGGTAGACTCTCACTGGATTAAAGATTTAAACTGAAGACATGAAACTATCAAAATATTAGAAGAAAGTGCAGGGGAAATCTCGAAGGAATTGGCTTGGGTGAATATTTTATGAGGAGGACTCCCCAGGCAATTGAAGCAGCATCAAAAATACACTACTGGGACCCGATCAAACTAAAAAGCTTCTGTACAGCCAAGAACATAGTATAGCAAGCAGACAGCCCTCAGAATGGGAGAAAATATTTGCAGGTTATGCCTCTTACAAAGGTTTAATAACCAGAATCCACAGAGAACTCCAACGTATCAACAAGAAAAGAACAAGTGATCCCATCTCAGGGTGGGCAAAGGACTTGAAGAGAAACTTCTCCCAAGAAGACAGGCGCACAGCCTACGGACACATGAAAAAATGCTCACCATCCTTAATCATCAGAGAAATGCAAATCAAAACTACTTTGAGATATCACCTAACTCCAGTGAGATTAGCTCACATGACAAAATACCAAAACCAGAGATGTTGGCGTGGATGTGGAGAAAAGGAAACACTTCTACACTGCCGGTAGGAATGCACACTAATACGTTCCTTTTGGACGGATGTTTGGAGAGTACTTAGAGATCTAAAAATAGACCTTCCATTCGACCCTATAATTCCTTTACTAGGTATATACCCACAAGACCAAAAATCACATTATAACTAAGACAACTGTACCAGAATGTTTATTACAGCCCAATTCATAATTGCTAAGTCATGCAAGAAGCCCAAGTGCCCATCGACCCATGAATGGATTAATAAATTGTGATACATGTATACCATGGAATTTACATGGCTGGAGCTGGAACATCTTCTTCTTAGCAAAGTATCTTAAGAATGGAAGAAAAAGTATCCAATGTACTCAACCCTATTATGAAGGTAATTTAAAGGTTTCATATGAAGGCTATAACTTCCTTGAGTATAACAACTATGAAGACACAAACTACCAAAATCTATAGGATACAGCAAAAGGGGTCCTGAGAGGAAAATTTATTGCTGTAGAAGCAAGCCTACGTGCGAGAAACAGAAAAGAGAGCGTGTCAACAAACTCACAAGCCATCTGATGGAACTGGAAAAAGGGGAACAATCTAAGCCTAAACCCAGCAGAAGAAAAGAAATATCCAAAATTAAATCAGAGATCAATGAAACTAAAAACAAGAATTATTCAGAAAATTAATGAAACAAAGAGTTGGTTTTTTTAAAAAATGAAAAAAATAGATAAGCCTTTGGCCAGACTAACTAGAAACAGAAAGGTAAAATCTCTAGTAACCTCAATCAGAAATGATAAAAGGGGAAATAACAACTGATGCTACAGAAATATAAGAGACTATCTCTGAATACTAGCAGAAACTTTATGCCCAGAAATTTGACAATGTGAAGCAAATGGATCAATATTTGGAATCACACCCTCTCCCTACTTAGCCCAGATGAAATAGATCTCCTGAATAGACAAATTTCAAGCACTGAGATCAAAGAAACAATAAAAAAATCTCCCAACAAAAAAATGAGAAGACTTCTGGACCCAACAGGAGGACAGAAGCGATGGAAAACTGGCAAGTAGTGGGTGCGTTTGTTCAGTTGGAGGCTGCCTGCAGCTGTAACCACAGCAATGGGGAGATTGCAAGCAGGAAAAGCCTTACCTGGGGGCTGTTTTGGTTCTTCTGGACTTGGACACTCGATTGAACTGTAGTGGGAGATCTTGGGCCAGTGTGCAGATGTCTTTGGGTGTTGTCTGGGGCCCCAGACTGAGCCGTTGAGCCAAAAAGGAACTAATATGGTTCAGCTGTGGGCTGCCCCTGCGTGTTGCAGCTCCCGGATCGGCCGAGAGACCTTGGGCAAGTAATCTAGCCACTGAACTGCCCAAAGTGGGGATTTAGACGCTGGTCAAGTGCAGAGACCCAAGTGTTGGGCAGATTGATAGCCATGGCCCTCAGGGACATAGTGGAAGCCTGGACTTGGTGCACTGGATAAGCAGGCAGCCACACCAGGAAGAGATCCCAGGGACAAGTGCTTTCCCTGGAAAGTTTCTGCTTGGCCAAGGTTTACGGCGTGGAGTGTCTTGAGTGGGCTAAGGAGTTATTTGGGCTCCCAAGCCTGCAGCATCTGAATAATCAGAAGAGGCCTCCAGTCCCCATCTTGTACAGCTGTATCAACTTTGTGATTAACATCTCACACCTCAGAAGATCACCTGTTCCCCCGTTATTACTTGGCAGGATATATATATTGTTTGGTTTCGTGGTTGTGGGGTTTTTATTTTTGTTTGTTTTGTTTTGTTTTTAATTTCAACATTTTTTCTTGGCATTTTTTTCTTTTTTTTTTTACCATTCTAGTTTAAATACAATCTTCCATTTTTGCCTTCTTCAACAATTAGAGACCTCTCACTGACAACTTGGATAGTTAAAGAGGCCGAAAAGGAGAGAGAGAAGACAGAACGTTCACTGACAGAATTATGGGACTTTATGAAGCGTTCAAACATATGAGTTATAGGTATCCCTGAAGGGGAAGAAGAATGCCCCAGAGGAATGGAAGCCATTCTAGAAAGAGAATATTATGAATGAAAATTTCCCAAATATTACCAAAGATTCTGACATACTCCTTTCAGAGATATCGGTCCCCTGGTCGCTTCAACTCAAATAGACCTTCTCCAAGGCACATTGTGATGAATTTATCTAATCTCAAGACAAAAGAAAAGATCTTGCAAGCTGCCAGGAGTTAAGCGCCAACTGACCTACAGGGGCAAACCTATCAGGGTGACCTCAGACTTCTGTAATGAAACTTTTCAAGCCAAAAGACAACAGTCATCTATCTTTAACCTACTTAAACAGAACAATTTCCAGCCCAGAATTCTATACCCCGCCAAGCTAAGCCTTAAAATTGATGGAGAAATCAAATCTTTTATCGATATGCAAACATTATTACTTTCTTTGCATTATCTTTCTCTTCATTGTTACTTCCTTTGCATTATTATTATTATTGCTCAATATTTCAGAGCAGCAATCATCTGATTTCTTTTCTGAATGTATTTATCTTCGTTCATTCTTTACGAAATTTTTGTTTCTAGTCCTTATCTTAAACATTCTTATTGTCATTAAATTTTAAGCCTTTTTAATTCTGTGAAGGCAAAAAGTGGACACCTAATAAACACATGTATATGTAAAAATAAAAAAAGAAAAAAAATATGTAACTATGTTAAATTTTCAATTAAAATCTTCTGTGGTTGTACTCTTCAATTATATAGTATTGGAAGTGTCCTTTCTCTTCTCTTCTCTTCCTGAACAACTAGTCTAAAGTCATTTAAGTGGGACCAACCAAGCTTATACTATCAGAACTGAGGTATATATTTAATAAAAATAAATGGACATAGGATATGCCAGGATAAAGAGAATAATAAGCTCATAGTTTCACAGAGAAACCAAAGTCCCAAGGCTCTCAAAACAGTTTGGCAAAGGCTATCAATTATGTTCAGAATTAAATAGAAATACTCAAGTGCGGAAGGGGGTTGGGGGGGAGGTGTCTAAACCAGAAAGGAAGGAGGATATCAAAATAGATACCTGAACTGAATTCTGCAGCCTGGGCTGGGATTAGATGAAGAAATTTTAAAAATTCACAAAGTATTCCATAATATAGTGCGTTAACATACACAAAAGTAAAAACTGGAGTTCCACAGCGCTCAAGTGAAAGCTACCCATGAGTAAACAACAAAACAAGATTAAAGAGATAGGTAGAGGTCAAGATACAAAGGCCCTTGTACACGAGGAAGCCAGGAAGCAGGGACCCGATTTTCACAGCAGACCAATACAGTAAGTAAAACCTGATTAGAGTCACACAGGAAGTAACTGCCAAAAGCAATTCTTAACTTCTACTTTGTAAGATCTACAATGATAATCTGTGAGTGGCAGAGAAGGCTAGGAAAACATAACAGTAAACCAAGCCATTCCTATCACCAAGACCCTCCTTGTGGGAGATTCCAGAGAACAGACAAGCAATTTCCATTCAAGAGGGAATAAATTCTTAGAGGGAAGGCCAGATTTTAGTTATGGCAAGAAGATAGTTAAAGAAATCAAAGATTTAACATTGTCTCTTAAAGAACAGGGTTCCCAAATAACACAGCTAAAGGACTAGCAAAGATGTCAATAGTGGCAGGAGTAATGAATGAAGCAGCAGAAGAGTAACATGAAATTTGTGTTTATAATTACTTTTCAGATCAAACCATCTGTAATTTAAATAATTTCACAATGAATTACGTAGTAATGCTCAGAAAATTCTATATAAGAGAACATTGAAAGAGCTTTTATCATACTATCTCCAATTTGATGGGCTCTCAGCTCCAAAATTCAACTTCGGGAACAGCATTATCTTGCAAAATGTAAAGCAACCACTTAAGTACCACTCTTTTCCCTCTACATAGTGAGAAGCAAAACAATTGTGTAACTGGTCTAACTCAAAACCTACCCTGTTAGCTCAACTACAATTAGAGAAAATTCTACTTTATCTGACAGGCAGCTCAGACTGACCTCAGATTGTCCCTTCCTCTTTCTTTTCCCCTTTATTCGTTCATTTTCTAGCACATGCTGTATACAAACTGCCAAAAAAGAAGATTCGAAAATAAGTTCAAAGTCAGTGTCTAAGCTAGTACACCACTATTCTATTGTATTATTACATTAAAAATATTTTTATGCAAAAGAGATAAAAGTCATATAAACCCAACTTCAAGGTTAATGAACATAGTTTTTTGAATTTAACGAACATATCAATACATTTTATTAAAATGTGTCTGGCAGTAAATCCCCCACAATATACCTGCTGGAGAGACGTGAGGACAGCTGCTCATTTTCAGCAGTTTAAGTGTATCACTATTGTTGGCAACTAGTACTTTCAGAGAAGGATCATCTACTGGAGTATCATCTATCTTAAGCGAGGATAGGGATTTGGAGTTTACAAACACGACTGTCAGTGCAGAGATAAAGTGAGACTGAAAAGCAAAAAGGAAAAAGAAATACTGTTTCAATTTTTAGAAATGACAATTGAGGGATTTCCATGTAATACCCTGATGATATATTTCTGAACAGTCCCAGGGATAGCACCCCTTCACTCAGTTGAGAATATGCTAAAAAGGGGAGACTATCTGCCATCTTTGAGAAGAGCCTTTTTACCTGTGGAAGAAAAAGGATTTCAAACTATTTCAAACCTCAGGATAAATGGCCCTAAATCACAGTAACTGTTGGCAAGTAAAAACAGAAATTCTGGAACCCAGGATATGAACACCTCTCAAGACACTTCATGTCATCACATCTGAAAATCTTATTCTAGTGTTCTGCTAAAAATGAACTGCATTTTTTTCTGTTTGTTGGTTATGACTATTAAAATAGTAATAACTATATATACAATCATTAAAACTTAATGTAACAATCAAAAGTTATGGAAGGCTCACTTGGAACATAGAAGCTTGTACAAAATTTGATTCTAAAATAATCAAAATCATACTTAAACAGGATTCCAAATTTAAAACCCCCAAATATGCTGCATTATCTACAATATTTTTAATTTTCTACTTTAATGTACTTTATGAACAGATATACTAATAAATATCATTCAATTTATCATATATATATATATATATATAAAAGCATCTGTTAGACACAGAATCTAACCTAAAGGAACCTCTATAGAAAAACAGGTGTTAGGCTCGGAGCCTGGAGCTCAACAGCGATAGTGCCAGCCACATACACCGAAGCTGGCAGGTTCGAATCCAGCCCAGGCCTACCAAACAACAATGACAACTACAACAAAAAAATAGCTGGGCGTTGTGGCGGGCACCGGTAGTCCCAGCTACTTGGGAGGCTGAGGCAAGAGAATCGCTTAAGCCCAAGAGTTTGAGGTTGCTGTGAGCTGTGACACCACCACACTCTATAGAGGGCTACGTAGTGAAATTCTGTTTCAGAAAAAAAAAAAGAAAAAAAGAAAAACCAGAATTAAAGCAAGTTCAAAGTATGCAACTCTGAATCACGGCTAAGAAGCTATAACCAAAGGGCAAATAATCTAGGGGAGAAAAAAAAAAAAGAAAGCCCGTATGTGCTTCAACATATTCCTCTACATAATCAACTAATCAACTTTGCTTTCTCTACTTAACTTTATAAATTCGCTAAAGCAGTAAAAAAGGATGAAGACAGGCTAATAGTCAAGAAAATGTAATGAAACATTACCTTCTTGGTCCCATTCCCTATTTACTTTTTCCCTACTGCGTTTAAGTAACTGGTAAATTTTGATTAGCTATTTACCTACTTAGATGATGATATCTTTTATCTAATATTTTCATATCAAATTCAATTATATTTTGTACAATCACATTTCTTCACTAGTATGTGTATGATTGCATCACCAACTTCCTTCCCCATTTCTCCAATTTAACTCTAGTCAAATAGATTTCTTCTATGTTCTCTTAGGATTTCTAAAATTTAGCAACACCCTATTTTAAACTTCTACAAGACACGAAAAGAAAACAATATAAGCATCCTTGACCCATTTAATAAGAAAAGAAGCCATCCTAGCTGCATCAATATTTCCCAATTAGCACTAGATATGATCTACTAATAGCGCTCAGTAATAAAAAGGACATTAAATTGCATCCAACTTATCTTTTAATGTGGTGTGTGTATAATGTGAATAAGTACATTTGTTTTAACTATGGTAGATACAGTGAAAATTTAATTCAGAACATTTCATTCATACATGAAGCTTGAGGAAGTGGTACCACTCTGTGTAACTCAGTGTTTCTTAGAGCAAGGTCCCTGAACCATCTAAATCAGAATCACCTGGACTGCTTGCAGGATGGGAAGACTTGGAATTAACCCAAATATGGACTAGGAATCCAGATTTAGATTGGTTCTTCAGATGATTTTTATGCACAGGAAGTTTAAGAACCACTGTGATCTAAGCACTGTATGCTTAGAATCTTAAAATACTAAAATGAACAGATTCCTTTGCCCATTTCCTTTATTTTACATGTAAGGAAAACATTTTACCTCAAAATTTACACATTTAATGAAATGCTTTAAAAATCAACTAAGGCTTTGAAATTAACTGGTGATACACTAGATACTAATATTCCACTGAAACAACTACATGGGTTATAATATATAGTCAATGTAGCAATATTCCTTCCTGAATTATCCTAGTAAATTAAATTATTAGGTGTTCATTTCTTTTTTAATGCCACCCTCCATAGAGTGCTGTGCCATCATAGCTCACAGTAACCTCAAACTCTCGGGCTTAGGTGATTCTCTTGTCTCAGCCTCCCAAGTAGCTGGGACTACAGGCACCCACCACAACGTCTGGCTACTTTTTCTTGCAGTTGCCATTGTTGTTTAGCTGGCCTGGGCCAGGTCCAAACCCACCAGCCTTGATGTATGTGGCCGATGCTGTAACCACTGTGCTATGGGTGCGGAGCCATTATTAGGTGTTTTAAAGGATATCTGTGTTTTAGTTTCAGTGTTGTTGGGTATTAACCTACTGTTACCTATTAGCTAACATACTCAGGGGCCTTTATCAGTTGCCTTTCTAAAAATGCATCCTTATTTTTGTATTGTAAGAGAAGATGCTTTAATTATCTGCAGGATCATGTTAGATCATATATGAACACAAGGTTAACTATTCACCAAAAAATTCCTTAAATAAAATCTGTAAGTTAATCTAAACTACTGATACTAACTTTGCTCAAGAAATTTTTATAGGATACTTGCCATAAAATTTTCTAAGTACCCTATACCGTCTCTCAATATTGGCACTCTTTTGAGTCTAACTTCACCAATCTATTCTGAAAGCCCAAAAGAAGCATCTGTGTGTGTCTTTTTCTAATACATTTCTCAATTTTATTTACCTACTTTCTTTTAGCACTTCCTTCCTATAAAATCCTCTATAAATTCATTTGCCCTTTAACTTTACCAACAAAGAAGTACAGGTTATCAAAAAAAGAGAAATGCTAGCCAGGCCTGATAGCCCATGCCTATAATCCCAGAGACTCGGGAGGCCAAAGTGGAAGGATCACTTAAATCCAAGAGTTTAAGACCAGCCTGGGCAACACAGCAAGACTTTGTCTTTACAAAAATTTCAAGAATCAGATGAGCATGGTGGCATACTCCTGTAGTACTAGCTACTTGGGATGTTGAAGCAGGAAGATTGCTTGTGCCAGAAGTTCAAGGTTGCAGTGAGCTATGACTGTGCCACAGAGCTTCAGCCTGGGCGATAGCAAGACATCTCAACACCCCCCCCCAATGGGAAAATAAAATTTAAAAAGGCTTAAAATAGTGTACCATCAATATTGTAAACAATAACTAGTTTCCATTATGTATACACACTACTTTCTTACATTCTGTTAATACAAAAAAAAAAAGGGGGGGGAGAGGATTTCACTGGATATCTCAGTAACACATAATAAAATCAGCAGATACCTTTGGTAAATCCATAAAGCTTGGTCGGGCAGTTGAAATAAGTCCAAGTGTTTTTAAAGAGCAGTTCACAAGTTGTGATAATATATCACAAGCTGCTTCAGCTGATTCCTTACTGCTGTCCACCTTAGAAAAGAAAACACCATTTACCCATGCATATATTTTCATCTCTGGGCATACCCTAATTTTATAAAGGCAAGAAATATAATTATTAGTTTATTTCATTGTAACATAAAGAATATTCTTTTAATCATCATGCACCCTCATCTACAACTATAGCCTTTTCTGAATCTCTGAAAAAGTATAAGGTCAACTGTCATGACAACTTTCATTACATTAAGACACATATTTAATATTGAAAGAACTCAGCTTTTGTATTAATTTATTCCAAAATGACTGTACAAAGTAAATAAATTTATAGTCTTTGAAAAATAATTATATATTTGGTAGTGGATCAGATAACAGGGTGGCCAAAAAGTTCTAAACTGCACACGAACTTTATGGCCACCCTGTATTTGTAAATACAGTTTCTATAGTACACATTGTAAGACACTAGAAACTGAGTAACTCAGAAAGTTTAGGTGAATCATAACCTGGCATTCGTCACTAATGTTAGTAATGCAAAGATGAATGTGAAGTAAAATGAGAAAATCCAACCAGTAAGGCATGAAAATCTGAACCAAATAAGAGTAATATTCTGTAGCACAGATATTTTCTAGAGGGAAGATAAAATGACCAAACCACCCTTCAGTGGTTTAAGAAAGCCTTCTATCAAAGCATCTTAGAATAGTTAAAAGTAACATCATCACATAACTTTCAAATTCATGTAAAATTATTTTATCCCAAAATGTTAATAGCTGGTTGATTTACATTACAGCTTCAGAACTGTTTATGATACATTTGTATGACCAACAGCATCAGTATTACCTGGGAACTTGCTAGACATGCAAACTCTGAGGGTGAGACTCAGTAATGTTTACCTTTACAAGTCCTCCAGGTGATTCTGATGCACACAGAACAGAACCAATGTTCTAGACCAGTGGTTCTCAAGCTTCCTAATGCCGCAATGTATTTTCATTGTTAAAGGGGTGGCGACCCAAAGGCTGAGAACTACTGTTGTAGACTAATAAATTCTGACTATGAGCCTCTCTGGCAGTTAGTCAGTGATGACTAAATTTAATATTTACTAACTTTAATATTATCAGGAGAACCCAGAATAATTGTGATGTGTCTCTTTTTTGTAAATTATTTCCTCAGGAAAATAAGCGACCCCACTTATAGCACGAGTGGTTTTATGCAGTTTAAAGTTGTATACACCTGAATTGTGGCAGAGGGCTATAAAAGAAGAATAAAGATGACAGCCCAATCTGCTGGATGGAACTGGTCTTCAAGACCTATCAGATGAATGTATTACACTCATCCATTCATAGTATTTACCATTAGAAAACTCTTAGACGATAAAAAAGACTGTTCAATTTTCTTCCCTGGGGGTAAGGGATAAGGAATTTTTATTTGTTTGATTCCCCCAGCACTCTCCAGCCTTGTCCCTGGTTAGGATTACACATGTAAGACATACAATTAAACTTGAATTTTTAAGTATTACTATGTCCCAAACATTACACAGGATATACCTACACTAAAAATAATTTATTATCTGAAACTTAAATTTAACTAGGCATCCTACACTTGTATTTGCTAAACCTGATAACCCTACTTCCAGCAGCCTGATGCCTCTGTGCTTATTTCAAGAAGGCCACAATATACCCAACCATTCATTCTCTCACCAAGTCTCTCCTGTTCCTTGGACACATATGGGAGTTCAGGTCATCTCTACTGAAGAGGAAAGAACATTCTTGGGGGACAGATGAGCCTTCAGTTATGGCAAGAAGCTCTGGGTAAAGAACCACTGCTTTATCTAGGTTTAACTTGGCTTTTTTAGTAAGGCAAGCACCTTTCTGGTGCTTCAAAGATTCAGCAAAGAGGCCTCTATATTTCATTATTAGTCTCAAACAAAACATGACAACCTTCTGTACTCACACATACAAACCACTACAGTTTCTTAAACTATTCCAGACATTTCAAAAGTCACCCATTTCATTTATTGCATCATTCCATGATTTCCAATACCTCTCCTCCAGCAACAAAAAGAAACAGTGCTCTTTGGCATTCACCCATGTACACTTTTCTGTTTCTCTCTAAATAAAACCTTTTATGTAAAGTTTCCATGCCTCCCTTTCATTTGAAGGTCTCATATCAAAAAGCCATGAATAGGGGTGGCGCCTGTGGCTAAGTGGGTAGGGTGCCGGCCCCATATGCTGAGGGTGGCGGGTTCAGGCCCAGCCCCTGCCAAACTGCAACAAAAGGTGGCCAGGCATTGGTGGCAGATGCCAGTGGTCCCAGCTACTCGGGAGGCTGAGGCAAGAGAATCGCCTAAGCTCAGGAGTGGGAGGCTGCTGTAAGCTGTAATGCCACAGCACTCTACTCAGGGCGATAGTGAGACTCTGTCTCAAATAAATAAATAAATAAATACATAAGGCCATGAACAGGGCAGCACACGTGGCTCAGTGCGTAGGGCGCTGGCCCCATATACCGAGGGTGGCGGGTTCAAACCCAGCCTCAGCCAAACTGCAATAAAAAATAGCCAGACTTTGAGGTGGGCGCCTGTAATCCCAGCTACTTGGAAGGCTGAGACAAGAGAATCACCTAAGCCCAAGAGCTGGAGGTTCCTGTGAGCTGTGAAGTCACAGCATTCTACCGAGGGTGACAAAGTTGAGACTCTGTCTCTTAAAAATAAAAAATAAAAAACAGCCATGAATAAACAGTACTCAGAACCTGATAGAAATTGTAATTAAATCTACTCAATTATAATCTCCCCAATTTTTATTATATCATGCATTTCTTCTCAAATTTGTTCATGATAATTCAAAGTAAGTAAGTAATAGCCTTGGTCAACAAGCTATGTTTATTTAGTGACTGCTTTTGCTCTTTTAAAAAATTATTAATAATTATAATGGACTAATTTAGCTCCACCAACTATCACAATATTTTGTGACAGCTTCTAAGGCATGCAATTCTAAATTTTTAGGCTCGTTCCCTAGAAAGGCAAATTACAGGGTGTCACAAAGATTGCCATACATGCATATGTAGGGAAAAGGAGAAATTGTAGCTAAATGTACCTGTATTAACAAAGTATTCATTACAAAATTTTACAAAATATTTCTCTACGTGTCAATATATAAATTTTAAAAATATTAAAATATAATCGGTTCTTAATTTTTCCTACTTATGGCAACCTTTGGGACACCCTGTATTCTAAAGGCATGAGAAGATACACTGGATTAGGACACAAAAGCCACAAAAATTAGTCTGTTTTTTAAAAGAAGGATTTAAAATATTACCTTGAAGCTGACATACTGTAGATGGTTTGAATGTCTTTTAATAATCTGTTTGATCAGCTCTGGATGTGTAGCTTTTAAATAAGACGTAGCTGGTTGATTCAGTTCAAATTCAAAACATCTCCACAAGTCAGGCATGTGAAATACCTGGTTCCAGTTACGGCAAACTTGTGAAGCATGAGCCCGGTCAAGTAGAGGTAAATACTTAAATATCTGGAGAATAATGTCCTGAAGCAGATTACCCCAATCACAAGTGTGAGAATGCTCATTTGTAGTCCTCAGTTTCTTGGATTTCTTTGCAGTATCTTCTTCTGATGAATCATGGTCACTATCCCTTCCTCCTCGTTTCATCCTATTGAGAAAAATGCATCATTTTTTTCATTCTACTTAACCTTTGAATAGAAATAAATCCAAAATTCAGACTTCAATCACTGAGATGTGAATACATGTTTATATAAATAAGCAAATATAAGCTCAGGGCTTTTAGCACAGGGTTATAGAGCCAGCCACATACACGGAGGCTGGTGGGTTCAAACACAGCCTACGGCAGCTGAAACAACAATGACAACTGCAACAAAAAATAGCTGGGCATTGTGGCAGGCGCCTTTAGTCCTAGCTACTAGGGAGGATAAGGCAAGAGACTTGCTTAAGCCCAAGAGTTGGAGGTTGCTGTGAGCTGTGATGCCACAGTATTCTACTAAGGATCAAGGATGACATAGTGAGACTTTGTCTCAAAAAAAAAAAAAAAAAAAGCAAATATGGTGACAAATTGCATCTATAATTCAAGGAGAAGAATATCAAAACAAATTATAATGGAAAGTGATGATAAAGACCAACTATGATTTTAAACATTTATACTGTCCTAGTTGGGGGGAAGTTAAATCAAGAAGTTCTATTTTAGAAATTGAGTTTTCAATTAACACAAATGAATATAAAAGGGGGAACCTACAGTGATACTTTCTAAACATTTCTTAAAAATCACCTAAGGATATGTGCCATATTTGAGTTCATGAATACAAGGCAATCCAGGGTCCCAAGAACTTCCAGAGAGGATGTGAATTAAGTAGCCAACAGATCTTCCATACTAAAGTCTATAATATGTGTTACTGCCAGACATTTCCAACCTCTGCTTAAAATAAGTATATCCACTCCTATTATGCATTGTTTGGTCTGGAATATAGTCACTTCTTCAAACACATCACTTACTGGTGCAGTATTTTCCCCAAGTTGTATTTCAGACTTAGACCTATGTGTTTATTCTATGTATTCTTAATGTCTTCATTCATTTCTTTAAAAGACAGTCTTTTTATGGCAAATGGTGTGTTTAAAGGAATGGGCTCTGGAACCAGTTTTCATGGGTTTGAATCCTCACTGGCTATATGGCTTTGAGCAAAGTACTTGGACCTTTCTGTAATTCATTGTGTAAACTGGGGATGATAAGACCTAGGGTTCTTGTGAATGAGATAAAGACTTTTGAAAAGACTGTTGGACTCCAGTACAGGAAGGCTTTCCTATATTAAAGACATTACAGTGCATGACACAGTAAAAACAGAGGTCACCGACCAGAAGGCAAAAAATAAAATGAAGCATGTGTGTGAGAGAAAGTGAGAGCAAGCACACAATCTTGTGAGAAACACACACTGGAAGTAGATCCAGCAAACTGTAGTAACCAATGGTAGCTGGTGGGATTACAGGTGATTCTGTTTTACACATTGCTTTTAATTTCAATGCAATACTTTGTAATTG
The DNA here is from genome assembly GCA_963574655.1 of Perodicticus potto. NCBI lineage: Eukaryota > Metazoa > Chordata > Mammalia > Primates > Lorisidae > Perodicticus > Perodicticus potto. The sequence goes on from CAUYRH010144801.1 coordinate 13,861, forward strand.
GATTTTTTTTTTTAAGTCTTGTTTTGATTTGCTAGTTGGAACAGAAGTATACTAAGCCTAAACTAAGTGGGGTAACTGCAAGCCTCTCATTGGTATTCATTGGTATTCTTATTTAGAGCCTGCAATACTTTTGTTTCAAGAGAACAGTACTGGCAGGGAAGATTTTTTTTTAAATGTTTAGAGAAAAGATATAGAATCTACAGTGTTATCTTTAATATGTATTTTTAAAAAAACCTCTCCTAATGATAATGTCCCACCAGAGGTTAAGATAACATTGTCATTATGACCCATTTTTCTACTTTAACTTATCCTGAAGGCTTACTTTAATCTTAGCATATAATATTTGGGTCAAAGAACAAAGTGTTTGCTACCCAGGGCTTATAATTTTCTCTTCTGATTACCTAGAACTCCTCAGAATTTTGAGATACAAAGATTCAAAAAAGAATGAGACAGTCTTCATAATTTCTACACCTTATTATAGAATGTTGATCGCCTGTTTCTGAAGAAAAGTCTTCTAAAACCAGAACTTTTCAACATAAAGATAGAATGATTCATCTTACTTTAATTATATGGATACATAAATAAATATAAAATGTTAGCCTAATTTTCACAATCTTTGTTAGTATCTTGCTAGTTGTTACAATACAAATTTTCTTTTGTATAGTACATCCCTATTTTAAATAAAGTGTAAGTCATTACTTTCTAAGTTCAGAGGTGGGGGGAAGCTGACAATTATTTTAAATTTTAAAAAAACATGCAAAAACTAAGGTACAGTATCTCTTGACTTAGATATAAAAAGACTATCTGATCACCAAAGTATGTCTGAAGCATTTACTAGTTTATGAATAGCTGAGTAAGTCTGCAAATTGTCATATCTAATATAACTGTAATATCATAATTAAAGCAATAGAAAATATGTAAGACCAAATTCCAATAAAGATGGCCTCTGTACTGACCTCCTTAATGCATGAAAATAAAACAGAAGAGTAGGCACCTAATAATATTAAATGTCAACTTTTCCAAGTTGGTGTCATCTGTAATTGCAAAAATTTATGTGGCTTTCACAAGTATTTTTACTACATCGATTTACATATGAAGTTCTGCTGTATAAAAGTTAAAGCAATTCAGAGCACCTACCAGTCCATAAATAATTTACACTGATGGACTTTACATCTCTTCACTTGTAGTCCAAGTGAAAACACCCCTTATATTCGAACAAAAGGAGTGCAAGTGCAGAAAAGCAAGGTGGACAATTAAGGTCAAGGAGACTTTCTAGAACACCAAAACCAGGCCCCTTCGGCGCTCTGATAGTTTAATTTCCTTCAGCTTCAGGCTCCAAATAATACAACTTAGGCCCCTAGAGCTTTTGGTGAAGAACTGATATTACTACAAAATGCCAAAAAGCAAATTAAGGAGGAAAGACTACAGAGTAGCTGAGCAGCACAGGCGTTAGAGAACTAACTTAAATCTCTGTAAACTCTGAAAGGAACACTCCGATGAAGGGAGAAAGAGAACACTTAGCTGTGTGGCCCTCACTGTATTAGGCACTTTTACACGCACTAGACAGGCAGTTACTAATTTTAAAAGCCCATTTGTACTTAGCTCTAAAAAGCCTTTGCCATCACATTTCCTCTAATGTATTGCTCTAATACCAAAATTAATGTGCATTCTTAGGCTGAAATACAATGAAACAACAGAAAGGGATCAACTCTCAGAACTAAGTGGTAGGAAAAAGCATAGTGACAATTAACCACAGTGATCGTATATAAATAACTGGGATGGCATTTATATAAACATCTCAGGGATAATAGAAACTGAGTAACACTTTTTTCACATTACTGATTCTGACTTAAGATCTGGGCCATTCAACTGGGCAGTATTAGCAACATCAGAATAATACCCCATCTCTCTCGCCTCTTAGGTCAGAGGTGCAGATCTATCATTCACTGAGCTGCTTCCTGACCGCTGCCTGCAACAGGCTGCTCACGCTGAAAGCAGGCGCAAAGCTGCTCATCGCAAGTTGACTAAGTTTTCCACTTGGCTACGCAGAGGGGGTGTCCCCGTCCTCCTGCACCACCTCCACGGATTTGCTTTCCCTGACATTTCTCATACGCGCCCTGCCCTAGGCAGTTTGCTTTGACATCTTAGCGCCTCTCATTTCTCAAGCTACCAGTACCAGCGCTGCCGATGCCGGGAAGAAACTCGCAAGCCCCACGGTGCCCGTCACCAACTCCGGCCAAGGGTAATAAAGCCGGGCAAGGGCGGCGGCCACCCGCGGGCGCGGCGGTGTGGCGGGCCGGCTGCACGCTGCCGCTGCACACGCACCACGCCTTGTTGACATGTTTTGAAGCTCTGCGGGGAAACGCCCCCAAGCAGGCTCCAAGGTCTGGTGCCGCGCCCCGCGCCCCGCCCGGCGCTCCCCGGGCCGCCCGCGCCCCCAGGCCCGCCCACGAGCGCTCGGCCGACCCTCCCCGGCTCCGCCGAGGGCAGCGGGGCGCGACCCGACCCCTCCGCCGTTACCTGCTGCCGGGGGCGGCTTCCCCCACACACCACCCCGTGCTCCGAGGACGGCGGTGGCCGCGGCTGGTCCCGCCGCTCTCACATGAGGCCCCCCGGGGCCCCCGCTCCGCGCTCCCGCCGCCGCGGCCCCCCGCGCTCCGCCCGCATCCGAGACGCTGGTCCCGCGGCGGGCGCCAACGCGGCTCCACCTTTGCGGCTTTGGCGGCCCAAGAAGAAGCCTTCCTTCCGTGTCCCGCGCCGTCCGCGTTTTGTACCGGGATTCAGGTGGCCGCGAGAGACTTCCTCCGCGAGCTGCGGCCACCGCCGATGCCCTCTACGCCTCGGCCCACACTCCCAGTCCAAAATGGCGCCCAGGGCTTGCGGCCGCGCGCTTTCCTTGGCGCGTCTCCGCCCCAGGGGGCGGGGCGGGGCGGGGCCGCGCCCAGGCCGGAGCGCGCGTTGCGGCCGGCCCCGCCTCCCGCTTGTAGGAGGACGAGCCTCAGCTTCCTGCGGGAGAAGAGCGGCTTTGAAGGGTTGTTTTTTTTTTGCAGCGGGCTGTGGGAGGGCTGGAGCTAGCTAGTTACCAGAGAGACTCTGCGGTTGAAACTGGAAAGTTTAGGTAGGTGGAGCAGAAAAAAGCAAGGAGGGCGTGTCTCCGGAGACGGCTGTGACTGGGCAGCTGGTTCCACCGGCCCGGGGATAAACAGCAGCTGCGGACGGCGACACACCCCCGGGGGCGGCCCGGCCCGGCTGCCGCGCCCTGGTCCGCGGAGGGGCGCGGTGCGGGCTCGAAACTTACACGCCGAGCGCGTAGGGGGTTCAGACTCCCAGGAAGACGCCAGGATGTGACAGTGTTGACGCTGGCGTCACAGATGGTACTTAGTTTTAAATGACTTGAATTTGCCAGTTTTTCTAAAATGACTTTTGTCATCAGAGTTAGTATTTTTTAAAACCACCTTTGCTCTATGAAGTGGCATCTAAAGTTTGTAAATAGCTTTCGGAAACAACAGTGGGGAAGGTGTAAAGGAGCAGAAGGCTACGTAAAAAGCTGAAGCCTTTTGCAAGTGAAGGCATCTTTGTGCCGGCTGCTACCTTGTTGGCGTGTTTTAAAAGTTTGGATTTTTGTATACTGGGCTTTCTTGACGTTAGAAACATCCGTGGGTGCAAAAATCTAACTCGAAACACACGCTATTCCACCCTGCCCCTCCAAAAAAGAGAGAAAGAGAAGAAAGAGAAGAGAAAGAGAAAGTAATTTTCCATCTAAAGATGACAAGTCTCTGACTTGCCTGCTTGAGAAACTGGAAGGCGGTTGATGCCCAAGGAGCTGTCCTGTTTTCCCCCACCCTCTAAGAAATGTAGCTAGGAAGCCATATGTAAAATTGCATTAAGATTAAATGTGGAAAAATGCCAGTGTAGTGTTGTTTAGTTTTTATTTGTGTTTGCTTGTTTTAGGGCCTGGCAGCCAGATCAAGTCAAACTGTACAAAGTCTCTAGCAGCGTAATAATGCGGTTTTACCTGAACTGCAGCTTGTTTTAGGTCCTTCAGTGACTGGATGATGAACAATAATAGGACTTTCTAACTCAGGTGAAGAAAGAGGAAGAAAAATAAGTCAAATACCCACCCATTTATTTAAAGCTAGGTTAATAGTATAAAAGATCAGCAAAACATTATATCAAATTAGCAAACATAACGAATATGGATTATATCACATTAATATTATATTACATATTACACTCCAATCATAATCCTTCTTTTCTTCCTAAAGTCTAACTTCTTCCTAAACAAGGCAAGAACCTGGGCCTTGGTATATTTTACCTCCTTCTGAATACCTCCTCTTCTTCCCTGTTATTGTTGAAGAGTTTATTTCACCTTTAAAAAAATTTAAAAAGAAACAAAAACTTGTGCTTATTTTTTGATTACTAAATAGTTATTTACATGTATTGTATCATCAAGATCAGTGGCATGGGGGCATGGGAGAGAAGGTGACTGTAGAGCAGATTAATCTAATGGAAAAATATTAAGCAGACCAACAGTTACTCAGCTTTATTATTATTTTTTGAATAGGATAGATTGTTATGTTGCTGAAGTTCTTTCAATACTACTTGTCATTCCTTGTTTTTTTATGACTGTTAAAATTTTTAGGAGTACTACAACATTTTGTAGAATATTCATCAGTTGGGGTTTGTCTAGTGTTTTTCCCATAATTAGACATGGGCTATAGGTATTTGGGAGGAAGTCCACAAAAGTATAAAGTACTATTCTCACCCCATCATATCAAGGGAAACTCTATCAACCTGACTTATCCCTGTTGATGTCAACATTAATCAGAGGTTGAGGTCAAGTTGCTCCACTGTAAAGATACTTTTTTCTAGCAGCACCCATAGCTCAGCGGATAGGTTGTCAGCCACATACAGCGAGCTCTGCCTAGGCCTGCTAAACAGCAATGACAACTGCAACCAAAAAATAGCCAGGCGTTGTGGCAAGCGCCTGTAGTCCCAGCTACTCCAGAGCCTGAGGCAAGTGAATCACTTAAGCCCAAGACTTGGAGGTTGCTGTGAGCTGTAATGTTGCACTCTACGGAGGGCAACATAGTGAGACTATGTCTCACAAAAGAAAAAAAAAGATACTTTTCCCCCTCTCTTTCCATGCTGTTCTCTTGGAAAGGAACTTACCATGTACAGCCACCACTGAAGAGATAGGAGTTATGCTTTAAATTTGGATTTGTTTAAGGCTGCATAGTATTCCATGGTATACATGCACCACAATTTCTTAATCCATTCATGGGTCGATGGGCACTTGGGCTTCTTCCATGACTCAGCAATTATGAATTGGGCTGCAATGAACCTTCTGGTACAGATGTCTTTATTATAATGTGGTTTTTGGTCTTCTGGGTATATACCTAGTAAAGGAATTATAGGATCGAATGGCAGGTCAATTTTTAGACCTCTAAGTATTCTCCAAACATCTTTCCAAAAGGAACGTATTAGTGTGCATTCCCACCAGCAGTGTAGAAGTGTTCCCTTTTCTCCACATCCACGCCAACATCTCTGGTTTGGGGGTTTTGTTGTGTGAGCTAATCTTACTGGAGTTAGGTGGTATCTCAAAGTAGTTTCGATTTGCATTTCTCTGATGGACTTTACCTCTCATGTTTACATGGATGGAGCTGGAACATATTCTTCTTAGCGAAGTATCTCAAGAATGGAAGAAAAAGTATGCAATGTACTCAGCCCTACTATGAAGCTAATTTATAGCTTTCATATGAAGG
>CAUYRH010144804.1:0-12607 GCA_963574655.1 Perodicticus potto
TAATATCTTTAAAGATATTTAAATTTCTCATGAAATATTGAAAGAAGAATTTTTTTTTTTTTTTTGAGACAGAGCCTCAAGCTGTCACCCTGGGTGGAGTGCAGTGGCATCACAGCAACCTCCAATTCCTGGGCTCAAGCGCGTCTCCTGCCTCCGCCTCCCAAGTAGCTGGGACTACAGGTGCCCGCCACAACACCTGGCCATTTTTTGGTTGCAGCCATCATTGTTGTTTGGCGGGCCTGGGCTGGATTCGAACCCGCCAGCTCAGGTGTACATAGCTGGCAACTGAGCCCATTGAGCCACAGGCGCCGAGCCTGAAAGAAGAATTTTTGACAAAATACAATTGATAGAATCCAAAATGGAGAAAAAGAAGAGAAAATAAAAGTAATTGCCATGGTCATAGTTTAAATCTTCTCGTACATTAATACTTCAGTATTAGTTCAGTGAAATCCCTATCATATTATGCAAGTGCTAGCTTCTTTAAATTTTCATTCTATGCATAGAACTGGTTAGAAAGTACACAGTACAAAAGTGGTGAATTTGCATTCTTTTAGGAGGAAATTTAATTTCCTTACGAATCCTTCTCAACAAGCATGGGGCGGTGCCTGTGGCTCAAAGGAGTAGGGCATCGGCCCCATGTGCCAGAGGTGGCAGGTCAAACCTGTCCCAGGGCCAAAAACTGCAAAATATATACATATATATATCAACAACCAATACTACACACACATAAATATAATAAATGATAAACAGTGTTCTTTTTATGAAACTACATGTAAACTAAAATGTTAAATTAAAGTTTACCACATTAAAAGTGGCTCATAAATCCTCCCTATCTGTGACCAAGAGAGAAAGAATTCAGAGTCATGTAACTTACTTTTTTAGGCTAGTATTCTAGAAGTGTCTCTGATTTGGTCATCCGTCCTTCCACTAATCAAGGAGATTGCTAATTGCAGCTGTCAACCATACAAAGTATCTCTCTTTTTTTAAACTTGTCTTTTAAACTTGTCAACTGCTGTGTGTTTGGAGACAGTGTGTTTGTGATATTATTGGGAAGCAGATGGAGGTTATTTTGTATATTTATAGTAGCTTCTTGACCCAAGCCCCTGGTAAATTGTTGATGTATGTTAAATTATTTGAGTATGATACTGGCATCAGCATCATACATTTATGGAGGAACTTTAAGGACATGATTTCTATTCTGGGTACATGTATAACAAAGGCATACCTTGTGGTCTTCTGAGTCATCCATCTTCTAATCAAGATCCATTCACCAAAATATTTTCAAACATTCTTACAAAGAGTCTTGATTGGGGAATGCTGCTGGTCTGCTGTTAGAGTACCATTCATAAAGAGTGTGGTGAAACCATCTAGAGGACAGTAGGTGGGTCTTCACTAAGTTTACAGACCTTATCTTACAAAGTGTTTTGTGCCTACTAGCCAATTTATTTTTAATAAATATCTCTATGAATTCCAGAATGTATCTTTAGACTTAATTTTACATAATCTGTTATTGAGGTTGTGTATCAGAATAGATAATGTTTTCTACATCATTTTTTGGCAGTGAATGTTATCAATGTCTAAAAACATAGCCCTATATTTAGATAATTAGGTTATTAAAGTCAGTACACTAGAGAAATTCAATAACTGATTTGTGGAATTATTGTAAGGACTCAAACTCCCTCTACTGATTATAGAAGTCAGCAAACTAATGGAAACATGTGATGCAAGAGCAATGAACTATTGACAAAATACTCAAGTTCTTTTCATCAAACTTTTCATGTAACATTTTCAGGACTGCCAAATAATACACTTGGTACACCATTTTTTCAGTTGGTAAAAATTCATAATGCACTATTCCTTTGATATTAAGGTTCACAGCATCATTTTGACTCTTGATATGGGCTAATAGAACTTTTTTGTCATTAAGAACTGGCTGAAATCCATTGTGAAATTTGGACACTTTTATTTTAGAGCCATATTTCATCACCAGTTACAACATGGCCCAAAACATAGTCTTTCCTCTCCAAAAGGTGCTGGAAAACTTTGATTCTCCTTTGCTTTTGTTCATCGGTGAGCTCCTTTGTGACCAATTTTACATACTTTTCTTATGCCAAGATTATAAGTTAATATTTCTCTGTTGCTCTGTTGATGTTTCTTTTATGTACTATGGTTTTCAAAGTTAGCCAATGATTTTGATGTACAATTCAATACACTTTTGCAATGTTTTCAGCAGTTCTGTGTTGTGGTGCTGGAGGGAACTGCAACACAGCAGACTGAGAATTCTGAAAGAATTGAAAGAAAGAACTTAAAGTTCTCCAAGAGAGGACTTTTCGGACCACTCAAACATGCTGAAATGCAGAGAGATGAACATTGTATCAGCCTGTAGCAAGGCAGATAGGTGCCACCTGATTTGAAATATCAGTAGGTTTTTATTAAAGATTTTAGGGTATGTATTTGCAGAATGAAGAAGTAAAGAGTTTATATAGTCTCATTATTCAATCATGTGGGTGGTCTTTTGAGTATGGAAAAGGTGAAGAGGTTGGAGGGACTAAATTATAAAACAATTCTCAACGGAAGAACTAAGTAGGTAACAAATAAAGTTTCCTTAGGGGATTGGAGATGAGTGATTACCGTTACATCATTTAGGCTGGGTTGTCTTGGCTCAAGGAAAAGTTTTAATTTGCTTCTAACTCTACTGATACCCTGTCTCTGCTAAGCTGCTGAATTTTACTCAGATGTCTGCAAACTAGTTTTCTGTCTAGTCTGGTGAACTTTCTGATCCTCTTCACTACTGTAAACATGCTGAGCAGGAACAGGGGGTGGGGAAAGAGTCCTCTAGAATGTCCACTTGCATTATATTTCTACTCATTTCAGGCTCATTACTGCCTGCCCTGACTTCTCTTGATCAGTGTCATTTTCTGTCCCCTCGGAAACACATTTATTCCATTTGTATGCTGCCATTTTCTTCATGGAATTATCCTCATAAACTTGGACTAACATGTCCCCAATTTCACTTCCACTCTTGCCAGGTTTCAGAAGAAATTTAGTGTTTGTTACTTTCATTCAAGCTCTGACATTCTTGTGATGGTACACAAAATCTCACAAGAACAATACTGAACTCCACTCAGCAATACACGGCCACAGCTCAACAGTAACACAGCTCTGAGACATTGATATACCAAGGTTATGAAATCTTACAGAGTTGTTTATATAGTGCTGCCAATGTAAGCATGTGGTGGCAAATTTAGAAACTTAATTGTCAAACCTTATATACAAATATGTACAAAGTATTTTATTTAAAAATTTCAATCTGCGTTCTCTTTTTTTATTTCTCTTTAGGTCATATACCTCTTAGAATTTTTGTGGCAAGTTAGTTATACTTTTATCTCTCCCTAAGGCATTACTTGGGTGGAAAGAGTTTTAGATTGGTCTCTATACACACACACACACACACACATCATGATATTGAGACTTATACGATAAGTCTCAATATGATATTGACACTTATAGGAAGTTTGCCTAAAATCATTCTCAAACTTATCCAGTTAAGTTCCTTAAATTTCTCCTATTTCCTATTTCTTAACATCACATGTCCTTATTTACATAGAAATTGGTTTTACAAATTCAAAATATAATCTCATAAATGCATTCGTTTTTATACATTTAATAATGTATCCAGTCATACCCTGTTTAATTAAGAAAAACAGCTTGAAGTATCCAAACAAATAGACAAAAAAACTCTTAAAAGTAAATAACTAAGGAGAGAAAAGTGTAGTTTTAAATTTGTCACTTTACTTCAACTTCATCATTCCCTCACAACTTTGAAATGGAGGTAAAACACAGACTAACCAAAATAACTAACTTCAATTAATTAATTCAGTCAAAAATGGCTCTGAGGAGAGGAAATTTTTCCCTCATTTCTCAAATTTTGACATTAAGAAGACAGTAAAAATTAACTTTTTCTAAAATATCTGTCCAATATGTTTAAATACAATTTAAAATACAATATTTTTTTAATCTGTTAGAGGTTGAAAAAAAACTATTCCAAATTAAATATTTATCTGAATAACTGTTTTTTGAATATTTAAATTATTTTGGGTACATAATAGTTGCATATATTTATAGGGAACATGTGATGTTTGATACAAACAAATGATGTATAACAATCAAATTAGGTTAACTATTTCTTGGTGGTAAACATTTCAATTTCACTATATTAGCTAGTTTATAATATCCCATAATTTACTGTTGACTGGAGTCACTTTGTTATGCTATTAAATATTGTTTTTTCTATCTGACTGAAGATAGAGAAGAATGATAGTGAGCAAAGGCTGAGAAGGGTAGTGTGGAAGGAGATAAAAGATGTTTAACGGGTATGAATAATTTTAAGTGAAAATAAATTATTGCAAATTAATGTAAAAATATGTCATGTTTTGAAGTGTACAGGATGTGATTTTTCTCACTTTCTCTAAATGTACTAAACCTATATTTTTTTCAACCTTTAATTGACATAAATATATAAATACACAAAATCCTCATGGTTACACAGAGAGCACAAAACCACTACTCAATAGTGGCAAAATGGTTTAAATAAGGCATAGTGATAAGATATAAAGATAGAGATAGCTCAAGAGATCACAAATCATATGTATTTTATAAACATACACACACATATTTATATGTGAAGAGAGAGAGTGTGTGAGAGAGAGAGATAAGGAAAGATGTATACTTACAGTTTACCACAAATTAAGCAGTTTAAAAAAACATATAATTCTGTAAGTTGGTAATTTATATGAACTGGGCTGGCTCTCCTATTGGTTTCTGAGGCCCAAAATCAAGGCACTGATGCTCCTGGGTTATTACCTTGAGTTTTGGGGGCAGAATCTGTTTCCAAGGTCATTCAGGTTGTTGTCAGAAGTTAGGTCCTTCTAGCTGCCTTGAATATCCCAAATAATCTATCTACCATGGGGTTCCATTCATCTACAAAACTTAATTTTTTCAGGAGATGCAGTATATTCACAGGTTTGAGTTATCAGAGTACAAATAGCTCTGAGGTGGAGGAATTATAATTCAACCTATCACAGTATATTTTGCTCCAATCTACAAAACAATTCTTTATTTTCTTTTTATAACACAGTCTTAAGAAGCATTTTTGGATTAGATTTTGATTCAAAAGATCTACAACTTCCTATTGTAAGTTGATTTGTTTTGGCTTTAATGAGATTTGAGATTTTTTCTGGAATGGATTTGCTATTGAAATGTTTGTCTTTTTGTGTTTTGCCGTAATTAGTATTCTGAGCACTCTTTCGAAAATGAAATTGCATTTCAGAAATTAATTTAATTTTTTAAATTAGTTGAAAAAACATTAATTTCAAAATAAATGGAGAAATTATTTCAAAATCAGAATCTGAAAAAATTCTTAGACTATGTTACAGATAATATTCCTTTACAGTGAAGATTTACTACTTTACTACCCATTTACTACTTTATCTCCTACACGTTTCAGAACAGCATTTAACCTGTTTTTGTGTAAAGAATCTCAGTTTTAGCTTCATGTAAGTATAAAATTAAGTTATCAATCATCTTATTCCTTTGTACTGGACTATGCTTTCCTTAATTATTTTTCCTGTAGAATTTATGTGCTGGCTTTAAATCCTAAAGAATACTAAGCATTGTATCTATCTCTATCCAGATACTCTATCTCTACCCTGGATAAACAGTACCTGGCTCCAGACACTATTGAGTCATGACAATGAAGAAGAGGGGAACAAGCAAGCATTAACAATCTTTACCTCCTAATTAAGTGTTGCACTTTATGTATTAAATAATGATTCATTTCTTTCAACGAATACCTGGAGCATTAGAGGCCTGGAACACCATCCTGGTTATGAATCTGCCCAAAGTCTCAATGAACATAATCAGGGGAAAAGGAAATATCAAGTAAAAAAATAACAAAACAAGAAAGAAAAGTACACTATCAAGAATGAATAAAGTTGTAAATCAAGACATAATAATGATACAGAAGTTAAAATAGACAAAATTTAAAGCAAATACAAATAAGGTCATAATACAAAAAAAGTGTGCAATATGCATGAACAGATAAGCAATATAGAGGGAAAACCAACTGAATATGAAATTAGGTAAAAATTATTTAAACAGATAGATAGCAATCAAATAATTGATCATTGCAATTAATATCTTTTTTGTTTTTTGTTTCAATTTCACTTCCACTGTAATTTTTATTCCTTTTCTTCTTTCTAGGTTTAAATTGTTCTGAACTTCCCTAGAATGACTGCAGGAACAAAGTTGCCTTTGTTGATCATGTGATTGTTTCCTCAGCATTCAGACCTTAGGGGGTTTGGATTTTAAAGCTCACAAGAATCCTACAGGGGCTGGTCTCACAGCGCTCCTGGACTCCAGTTCCCTTGGAATTCAAGAGTCCCTCAGCCTGTCCCAAGAGTGGAGTTCTGATCCTGGCAGGTGGAATTAAGATGGCCTAGCTTTAGGCCCCTGCTAAGGCCTTCTCACAACCTTCCTGCAAGGGCAGCTTGCTGTCTGCTGAAACCTTGCCAGCCACCAAACTTATGGCAAGTCCAGTCTAACCACCCTCCAAATGTGTGGTTGGTGTATACTGTTCAAGTCTGCTCACTCTTCCAAGCTTTCCACTCAACATGCTGCTTCTCCCCACAAATGAAAACTCCAGAAAGGTTTTGTCCCATCCTGGGCCTCTGTGGGCAGCCAGCCAATCTCAACCGGTTACAATCACTTGCCTAGTTCAACAGATTTCCACCGCTCTGGATCATAAGCTGTATCCAGCTCACCACCACCTCACTGTGCTCCCCAAGCTATGACTTTAGGTAAGGTGCTTGTACTGTGTAATGCTCAATTCTTTCTTTTCCTCCAGTCATTCTAGGAGAGCTCAGCTGAATGATCCTTCTGGTCCACCATCTTGCTCTGCCCCCACTCCCCTGTCCATCAATTTTAAAGCTTAGCTTAGTAGGATATAGAATTCTGGGCTGAAAAACATTGTGTTTAAGTAGATTAAAGATAGATGACCATTGTCTTCTGGCTTGAAAAGTTTTATTTGGGAAATCTGTGACCACCCTAATGGATTTTCCCCTGTAGGTCAACGGGTACTTACTCCTGGCTGCTTGCAGAATCTTCTCTTTTGTCTTGACTTTGGACAGTTTCATGACAATGTGTCTTGGAAATGCGCTATTTGAGTTCAGATGACCTGGGGTTTGATATCCCTCTGAAAGGAGTGTGTCAGAATCTTTGGTGATACTTGGGGAATTTTCATTTATGACATCCTCTAGTAAGGCTTTCCTTCCTCTGGAGAGTTCATCTTCTCCCTCTGGGATACCTATAATTCTTATGTTTGAATGCTTCATGAAGTCCCATAATTCTATTAGTGAATGTTCTGCTTTCTCTTTTTTTCTATCTCTTTAACTGCCTATGTCAGTGCAAGAGCTTTATCCTCTAAAGCAGAGATTTTTTGTTTTGCATGGTCTAATCTTTTATTGATACTTTCTACTGCATCTTTAAATTTTCTAATTGACTGCTTCAATTCCTTAAGCTCTGCTGTATCCTTTCTACATTCTTCATATTGTTCATCTCTTATTTGGTTCTGTTCTTAGATTACCTTTTGCTTACTTTCCATTTTCTCTGCAATTTCCTCTGTTGTTTTTACCTTTCATATTTTAAATTACATTTCTGTCATTTCTAACATTTCTTTATAGGTGGAATCTTCTTCAGTAGCTACTTGATGATCCCTTGGGGGTGGGGTTTCTCTGTTCTGGTTTTTCATGATGCAGGATTTCTCTGCTGTTTCTTCCTCATGAGTGTTTTCTTTTTGTCTGTTACCTTGTCCTATTTTTTTCCTTTCACTTCCTCCTGCTCTTTCAGTTACTATGCCTCAGATCTGAGCAGTTGTAGTGTCCTTTTGGTAAAGGACTGAAAGGAAGAGAATAAAGAAGAGCAAGAAGTGATAGAAGATGAAAAAAAAGAGAAAGGAGAAAGAAAGGAGGGTAGTAAAAGGGAAGATTGACAAAAAGAAGAGAGGAACAGAAAAAGAGGGACAGGAGTAGTAGTGATGAACAGTAAGGTATATGACCCATATCCACCAATCCCAACTTCAATGGGTCCTTAAGTTCTGAAGCTCTTCGCCAGCCTGAGCAGACACAAAACCTCACTTCCACAAAATAGAGAAGAAAAATAAAAATATTATACATCAATGTAAAACAAACAAAAAACCTCAAGTGATACTATTGGGGGAAAAAAACAGGCCATACAAAGTATCCAAAAAATTCCCTTATTATTAAAGAAGGAAACAATAAAAAATTAATATTACATGAGAAACAAGAAAGAAAAGAAAAATATAGGGGAAAAAGTTGAAAAAATAATTTTAAAAAACCATACATATATGGTTTATATACATACATACACACACATCTTGCTGTATGTTACCTGGGAAATAGGTGATATTCTGGGGTATGAGATGCTAATCACAGTGCTAATACCATTGTAGAAAAAGATGAAGCCTCTGCCTTGCCGAGGAGACTGTGTCCAATCTTCCTTACTTCTATGCCCTCAAACCCCATAGGTTTGGGAGCCTGGAGCTCTCCATGGCCCACTTAAGAGACACACCTTGACCTTTCCAAACTTTGTCCCATGGCTATGCAGTGGCTTTCCCAACAAAAAGTATATTGGTCAAATCTTCCCAGGAGTAGCTACCCAACTTATAAAGTGCACCAGAACTGGACTTGCACTAGGATCCTATGTGCCAAACCTGCAAGTCAGCCTTCCAATGACTGTGCCTGGCCTGCAGCCAAACAATGAGAGCTCTTCTCTACCTGGGTGGCTCAGTCCTGGCTCCTGCGCACTGTTCAAAATCACTTGTTCACTTGTTCAAGCTCTCCCAGAGTAACTCAAACAAGTGCCCAGGTCCAAAAAAATTGACAGGACAGATCTTATCTTTTTGCAAAGTGTCCTGGCCACAACCATAGCTGCACTGGCTGGCCTTTGTCCTAACACAAGTACTTGCCACTTCTTCACTACTTTCATCCTTGTCTTGGGGTTCTGAAGTTTCCCACTTCCTCCCTATGCCCTCAAAGGGATGTTTCTGGGCAGAGCCCACAAGCAATGGTGCCTGGGATCTTTTCTCCCCAACATGACCACACACAGCTGTAAAGAAGCTGTCTCTAGTCTGCCATCTTACTCTGCCCCCTTGTTGGGTTGGTTTTCTAATACTATGTTTTGCATCTATATTCATAAGGAAAATTGCTTGATAATTTTCTTTTCTTGCCATGTATTTTGTTTTGATGTAAGTGTAATGGAGACTTCATGCAATGAATTAGGATGATTTCACACCATTTCAATGGTTTTAAATAATTTGAGAATATTGGTTTAAATTATTTAATGTTAATATTATAAACCAATGAAGTCATATGGTCAGTGACATTTCTTTTGGGGATGTTTTAGTTTACTGCCTCAATCATTTTATTTATTAAAGGACTACTGATATTTTTGTTTCTTCCTAATTCATTTTAGGTAACATATATTTTAAATTTATTCTAGATTATCTAATTTGTTGATATACATTTGTTTATAGTGACTCATAATTATTTTATTGCTTTAAAGTCAGTAGTGATTTTCCATTTTTATGTCTTATTTTATAAAGAAATGGTTATTAGTTTATTTGTTTATTCTGTGCTTTTTAAACTTTTTAAAATTATTATTTAGTTTTCACTTATGTTCTTCCCATTTGGTTTTCTCTTATTTTCATAGGTTCTTAAGGTGTAAAGTCAGGTTGTCAATTTAAGATCTTTTCTTTTTTTACAGGAACTTGCACCATAGATTTTCCTCTCCGAATTGCTTTCCTTGCATTCCATATAATTTCTAGGCTCTGCTTTCCTTTTAATTATTTTTAAATATCATTGAAGTTCCCTTGTTGTTGTTGTTTTTTTCTTTGATGCATTAGTCGTTCAATAATACGATAATTTCCATCCACTTATGTGATATTTTTCTTTTGTCCTTCTATTGTTAATTTCTAACTTCATCCAATTTTGGTCAGAGCAGATACTATACAGGATACTTATCTTTTGAAATCTATAAAATTTGTTTTGTGCCAAAATTTATCATATCTTCTGGACAGATTTCCATATGCACTTAAGAAGAATATGCATCCTAGTATCGTTGATTAGAGTGGTCTGTGTATGTCAAATAAATTTAGTTGGCTTATTGTTTTGTCCAAGTTTTCTATTTCTTTTCCTGCCTTATACCTGGGTGACCTATCTATTTTTTAGAGTAAAATCTTGAAGTTTTTAGCTAATAATTTTTTTAATTTATATATTTACTATATAAATTTCTCTCCCTTATTCTCTCAATTTTTGCTTTATATATATTTAGTGACTGTTATTACATGTGTAAGTATTTGTAAATGTTACTTTTTGCTATATTCAACTTTTTTTAAATTTCAGGGGTACAAATGCTTTGGTTACATGAATTGCTTTTGTATAGTCTATATTGACATACAACACCCTTCACTGACTTTTGAGAATGCTTTCCGATTTAAAGTATTAATATATTTTATCATATGTTAATAAACCTACCCAGATCTCCTTTTATTACCATTTGCATAGCATATATCTTTCTTCCTTAACAATTTACCCACATGCACCCTTAGATATAAGGTATATCTCGTGTACACCATTTCAAGATTAGATTATATTTTGTTACTTATTTTGCCAATATACATGTTTTGATAGGAGAGCTTAATCAATTTATATTTACAGTGATTAGTGGTAGAAAAGGATATTTTTTCATATTCAGATATTCTATGCATTATTTATTACTTGTAGCATATTTCTTCCTTTTCAGTATTCTTCTCTATAAAGTTGAATTTTTTAGTAAAAGGTTTTTATTCTCTTCTAGTTTCCTTTTCCATATATTCTGTAGATATTTTCTTTGGAGTAGTCATGGGGATTACAAATGATGCCTTCACATTATAATAATCTATTTTCATATTTTAGATGTACATTCATGGTGTATAAGCATGATTATGTTACATGGTAGATTATGTGTTGGTCAAGACATGGCTTTTGGAGTTTTCTCATGCAAATAAAGTACATTGTAAACGTTAAAAATTTATTATCATCCATCCACCTTCCACTCCTTCAAGTCTCCATTATCTATCATTTCCTACCTAATGTCAAAGCTTAGTCATTAGTTAGTTCCCACTTATGAGTGAGAAAATGTGATATTTGTCTCTGTGTATGAGTTGTTTCACTTAAGATAATGGCTTTTGTTTCCATTCACATTACTACAAAATATATAAGTTTAATCTTTTTTATGACTGAATACTATTCTATCATATAGACATATATGACTTACATATATGACATATTTTCTTTATCCAGTCATACACTGATGGATAATTGGGTGGATTCTGTAGCTTTGATATTGTTCATAGTGCTGCATTAGACATATGGGTACAGGTGTCCTTTGAAATAATTTATTTTCCTTTGGGGATACACTTAGTACAGGGATTGCTGGATCAAATGATGGTTCTGCTTTTGGTTCTTCATTATATCTCTGTATGTGTTCCATACAGATAGTGCTACTTTACATTCCCACCAACAGTGTATGAGTTCCCCTTCCTAGAGTCATTGCTAATGCCTGCTATTTTTGGTCTTCTTTTTATTATTTTTTTTATTAAATCATAGCTGTGTACATTAGTGCAATCATGGGGTACAATGTGCTAGCTTCATATACAATTAGAAATATTTTCATCTAAATTTTTGACATAATCTTCATGGGATTTTCTTGGTTATTGTATGAAAACATTTGTATTCTGCATTTAGTAAGTTTCACCTGTACCCTTCTAAGATGCACCATAAGTGTGATCCCATCGTTTACCCACTCTCCACCCATCTTCTCCCCTTCCCTTCCCTTCCTTGCCCCATTCCCCATATTCTTGTGCTATAATAAGGTTATAACCTTTATGTGAAAGCTATAAATTAGCTTCATAGTAGGGCTGAGTACATTGGATACTTTTTCTTCCATTCTTGAGATACTTTGCTAAGAAGAATGTGTTCCAGCTCCATCCATGTAAATATGAAAGAAGTAAAGTTACCATCTTTCTTTAAGGCCGCATAATATTCCATAGTATACATGTACCACAATTTATTAATCCATTCATGGACTGATGGGCACCTGGGCTTCTTCCACGACTTAGCAATTTTGAATTGGGTTTCAATAAACATTCTGGTACAGATAAAAACAGAGAGGTAGATGTTTGGAACAGAATAGAGAACCAAGAGATGAACCCAGCTACTTACCGCTATTTGATCTTTGACAAGCAAGCTAATTAAAAAGATTCAGTGGGGAAAAGACTCCCTATTTAACAAATGGTGCTGGGTGAACTGGCTGGCGACCTGTAGAAGACTGAAATTGAACCCACACTGTTCACCATTGAGTAAGATAGATTCTCACTGTATTGAAGATTTAAACTTAAGACATGAAACTGTAAAAATACTAGAAGAAAGTGCAGGGAAAAGTCTTGAAAGAATTGGCCTTGGTGAATACTTTATAAGGAGGACCCACAGGC
>CAUYRH010144811.1:0-17181 GCA_963574655.1 Perodicticus potto
CACCTGAGCTGGCGGGTTCGAATCCAGCCCGGGCCCGCCAAACAACAATGACGGCTGCAATCAAAAAATGGCCGGGCGTTGTGGCGGGCGCCTGTGGTCCCAGCTGCTTGGGAGGCAGAGGCAGGAGACTCGCTTGAGCCCAGGAGTTGGAGGTTGCTGTGAGCTGTAATGCCACGGCACTCTACCCAGGGCGACAGCTTGAGGCTCTGTCTCAAAAAAAAAAAAAAAAAAAAAAAAAAATTTAAAATTAAAAAATAAATAAATAAATAAATAAAAAAGTTATCTCTGTTAAAGATGAAGATGTTGGGTCAGCGCCCATAGCACAGGGTTACGGTGCCAGCCACATGCACGGAGGATGGCAGGTTCAAAACTGGCCTGGACCTGCTAAACAATAATGACAAATGCAACAAAAAATAGCCAGGCGTTGTGGCAGGTGCACGTAGTCCCAGCTACTTGGGAGGCTGAGGCAAGAAAATCACGTAAGCCCAAGAGTTTGAGATTGCTGTGAGCTGTGACGCCACTCACTCTACCTGGACGACAGCTTGAGACTCTGTCTCAAAAAAATAATAATAATAAAGATGATGATGTCACTGATCATATAAGGACATAGGAAAAGGAACTGGTTTTAATTGAGAGGATTGTAAGTTCAGAATGTAAGATGATTTGCCTGTCCTCTCCAAATTTTTCTGATCATCAGAATCTAAGAACTAACCTAGAGAAATTTAGATTCAGTAGGACTGGGAAAGGGCCCAAAATCCCTGTTTGGGGGGATTTTTCCCAGTAATTGAAAATATAGCGAAGTAGCACCAAAATATCACCCCATATTGGACCTCAGGTAGTCATTTACATTCATAGCATGATCGAAATGATTAAGCTACACTGTGTGAGTGGTTCTCTACAAACTGTCACCAGTGCTAGAAGGTATCACTGGCTCATATTTTATACACAGAAAGCAACTCAATGTTAAATTCCATTCAACAGAGCTCATTTTGTCCTGTCAATAAAGAGCTCCAGTTCTAGGAGTTTCTGTGAAAAATACCTAAAGAAAAAAATTCCACATTTAGGAAAAACACACAACACAATGTAGCCACCTTTATGTTAGTTTTTTAAATTTTAGGGAAAAAAATCTATAATTGTAGATTATCATCCAAGTATAAGTTCAATTACTATTTGAATCAAAATATATAATTATATTTTAATCAGGCGTTGCTTCTCTCTGAATCACATGTACAGGTTATGGAAACAAAGGAGGAATAACAATTCTATAAAATGTTGTGTCATGAGTTTGATCCTGAGTCATTTATTACGTATATGATTCCTGAGTCACTAATTACTAAGGCTTTCCTATAAGGAAACGATTACTAACAATAGACAAAGTGAGTGATTGCAAAACTTTTTGAAGAGTGACTATTCTAATTCACGAGGACTTTTTCAAATCATATTGAAGGAATTATTTTAAATTTTGTTAAATTTATTTTAAAAATAAAAAAGAATAAATAAAAAATAAAAATTAGCATCACTTTTCATTGAGAGACACATACTTTTTTCCTGAGGAATGAAAGTACACTTAGGGGATTTAGAACCCTACAAATAAGTTAATAAAGAAATAGATCCTGAAAATTTATCATATTTTTTATCATCCAGAGACTGAGGAGGTTGTAGGCTGACTATTAAAGATACCTTTTGAAAGTAAGACTTCTGGCCCTTAATTTTGCTTATAATGTTAAAAACTAATACAGTATATGTAATTGCTGTCAGGAAGAAATTGAGCTAGAATAGTTAAGACTGACTGCCTCAATAGCTAGGTGTTGTGGTGGGCACCTGTAGTTCCAGCTACTTAGGAGGCTGAGGCAAGAGAAAAGCTTAAGCCCAAGAGTTGGAGGTTGCTGTGAGCTGTGATACCACCGCACTCTCCTGAGCACAACATAGTGAGACTGTCTCAAAAATATATATATTATATATAGACTGCCTCTATGAGATATTTTTTATGTAATTAAAGTGAGATTTTGGTAACTTTTAAACAGAAACAACTCGTTCTAGACAGAAGTTAACTACAATTTGTAAATGCTCTTGGTCTTTCCCTGCAACCCTTGTGCCTGCTCCCCCAACCCCCACCCCCACATAGACATGGACTGTTCTGCACTTTGAAACACAAAGCAACTTGTCAGTTCAGTTTATTCAGTTAGGGTCAGTTCTGTGAAAACAAAGTCAAGGCAATTGTTTGATTTAATTGACTAGAGAAACTGGTTATACAGGTTAGTAGAACTTAGCTTTATTTTTGTCTAGCTGCATATTTGAATGTTCATAAAGTAACTGAGAAAAATAATAAGATTCCAGTGACACTGTAATAAATTTTAAAGAATGATTACCAACACATAGAAAAAACACACTAAAACCCAAACTGTAGACAATATTCATAGTATTATTTTCTTTGTGGCTTTCCTTTCACTATAATGAACTGTCTCCCCAAAAAATGAAGTCATCTTTTCTTTCACTATTCATTTCCTTTTCTTTGAGCGATTTTTTTCCTGCATTATAGTTAAAATAGCTGTAAGAAAATTTTCTACATAATTTAGATGAATATAATTTAAATACTTATACAAAATAGTCATCTAACTGCAGGCAGACATTCTTTAACAGTTGGTCAGCCCCCTCTCAGCTTCTCTGCCCTCCTTACCTACCTAGACCTCATAGTTGATCTTTTTAACAATGTTCTTACTACTACCATGTTCTTTCCACCTTCCATCATTCTTTCCACTACATCCATCCGCACTGTCCGCTGCTCCTTCAGTTCCTGGGAATGTTTTATTAAAATGAGTGGAAAACCAAAAAATCAAAATGCTAAAATATATTAGGCCTTACTATTAAAAAAGTATAAAGAGATTATTAACATGATTCATTTAAGGAAAAAAATGCAAATCATTTCTTATCCCCAGAAAACAGAAAATCTGTAGGCTCAGTTTACTTTATAAGTAGTCATGAAAGAAGGAGGAAAATTTTTTAAACATTTATAAGAGGCTAGAACTGTATTGTCAAGGAGCGTCTTAAGGTCATAGAGTAGTTAGGAATTTTATAATTTTGCACTGTGTAATAAAATACCCTTTTCTCTACCCCCTAATCCTGATAATACATATCTACCAGTTTTGTTGTAATTACCTAAGTGTAGAATACCTTTTTCAAGAACTCATTATGTACCAAAATAGGGGCCTGCAGACATTAAGAATGTTGCATTTAATCCTGTAGAGACAACAATTTTGTATTTACTTAGAAAAAGAAAAAGAGCAAAAACAAATTTAAAACCTAGGGTTGAGGCCGCAGAGAGGCTCTTGACTGTAATCCTAGCACCCTGGAAGGCTGAGGCAGGAGGATTGAGAGGCTCTGTGCTCTGTCTGGAAAAAAAAAAAACAAAACTCGAACTAGGGTTGAATTGTATGTAACTTGATAAAATTGTTTAGGAAAAAACTTCAGTCTTACATGTCAAAAGCATGAAAAAGTCATACAGGCCAGTTGCGGTGACTCACACCTGTAATCCCAGTACCTTGGGATGCGAAGGCAGGAGGAGCACTTAGGGCCAGGATTATAGTGCACTAAGGTCATGCTACTCTACTCCAGGCTGGGTGATAGAGTAAGACCCTGTCTTTAAAAAATAATAACAATAATAATAATAATAATAATTGTTCATTGCTTATATATAGTACACAAGTAATGAACAGTCTTGAAAAAGAAATTCACAATTCCATTCACAGTAGCATCAAAAACAGCAAAATACTTTGGAATAAATTTCACCAAACAGGCAAAAGACAGCCTATGTGCATGGATTGGAAGACTTAATATTGTTAGGATGACAATACTACTACAACCAATCTCCAAATTAAGTGTAATTC
Organism: Perodicticus potto; assembly: GCA_963574655.1. Taxonomy (NCBI): domain Eukaryota; kingdom Metazoa; phylum Chordata; class Mammalia; order Primates; family Lorisidae; genus Perodicticus; species Perodicticus potto. The sequence continues at coordinate 3,885 of CAUYRH010144811.1, forward strand.
CTGTCAAAATTCCAATCGCATTTTTTATTGAAATAGAAAAACCCACCCTAAAATTCATATGGAATTTCAAGGGATCTCAAAAGGCCAAAATAAGCTTGAAAATGAAAAACAAAGTTGGAGGGACTCATACTTCCAGATTTCAAAATGTACTACAAAGCTACAGTAATTAAAACAGTGTGCTACTGCAATTAAAGATGGACATGTAGATCAATGGAATAGAAAAGAGAACCCAGAAACGAAAACTCATGTTTATGGTCAGTGGTCTTCAACAATGAGGAAAGGACAGTCTTTTCAACAAACAGAGCTGGTAAAACTGGGTATCTACATGTGAGAGAATAAAGTTAGCCCCTGACCTTATGCCATATGTGCAAACTAACTTAAAATTAATCAAAGACCTAAGTTTAAAAACTAAGGAACATAAAACTCATAGAAGAAAACATGAGACAAAATCTTTATGACCTTCATTTGGCCATGATCTCTCCGAAAGAACAGGCACAAAATAAAAAAGGTAAATTTGACTTCGTGTATCAAAAGACATTGTCAAGAATGAAAAAAAGTCTCTGTGCCAATAGCTCAGTGAGTAGAGTGCCAGCCACATACGCTGAAACTGGCGAGTTCAAGCCTGGCCCAGGCCTGCTAAACATCAGTGACAACTGCAACCAGAAATAGCTGGGCATTGTGGCAGGCACCCGTAGTCCCAGCTACTTGGGAAGCTAAGGCAAGAGAATCACTTAATCCCAGGAGTTTGAGGTTGCTGTCAGCTGTAACGCCACAGCGCTCTACCAAGGGCAACAGAAAGATAACCCACAAAATGGAACAAATTATTTGTGAATTATATATTTAACAAGGGTTTACTATCTAGAATATATTTAAAACCTCCAACAATGGTGGCAGTGCCCGTATCTCAGTGGGTCGGGTGCTGTCCACATAAACTGAGGCCTGCAGGTTAGAAACGGTCCTGGACCTGCTAAAACAACAATGACAACCGCAAGAAAAAAATTAGCAGGGTGTTGTGGTGGGCACCTGTAGTCCCAGCTACTTGGGAAGCTGAGGCCAGAGAATCACTTGAGCCCAAGAGTTTGAGGTTGCTGTGAGCTGTGATGCCACAGCACTCTATCAAGGGCGACATAGTGAGACTCCATCTCAAAAAAAAAAATCATAACTGTGTACATTAATGCATTTATTCAGGGTACAGTGTACTGATTTGATATACAACATGGAATGTTTCCCTCTAACTGATTAACATAACTATCACCTCACAAAAATATATCTCCTGGAGGTACTGGGGATTGAACCCAGGGCCTTGTGCCCACTGAGCTATATGCCCTACATTTTAACCACATTTTGGGGAAATTTAATTATATGTAGTGATTCAGATACATAAATTAATATATTTTTGAAACAAAGAAGAGAACCTGAAGAAATGAAAAAATTACTAAAATTAAGTGATTATTTTGAATAGAAATAAAGCTCAAATAAAACATTATAATTTTTAGCTAATGATTTTGATTAAAAGAAGATATATTTTATGACACATAGCTTCTCAGACCAAAGTTTAGGTTTACCCACTTCCAAATTTGGTAAGTATTAATATTTTATTTGAAATATCTGTTTCTTGTTTATAGTAGTTATTATTATTAAAGTAACTGTCGTTTTTCTAAACTTCAGATTTACACAGGAAAGGCTTTCAGGATAATTCATGTAAAAGGAATTTGTATACTTTATTTTTGCTTGAGTATTTTGAATGGTTTTAATTTGTTATCAGATTTTCTAGACTTCAATGAAACCTGTGTTTCTTCAGCTTGACAGGGCCAATTCACTGTTAAACCAGACTCAGCAACCTTACAGATATCTCATTGAATCAGTGCGTCAGAGAGATTCTAAGATTGATTCATTGAAGGAGTGTATTGCACAACTTGAAAAAGATGTCAGGTAAGCCATCTACAGATCTTTTAGTTGAATAATAAAGACATTGTAAACATAATGCTGCTTAGATGAATTATGGTTATAAATTGTGAAGAAAAAATTTAAATAATGAAGGTTATCTTAAATGTAATGAGTGTCAAACTTCTCTTAGGAAAACTAAGGTCATGTCACATTACTTGTGATGAGAAGTTGCTATGTGGAACTAACAGTACTGCACTTACTAATGTAGTACTCCATCCACTCTCCACCACCGCCATCTTGTCCCATTTCCTCAGAATTCTTTAGTGGGATATAGCTTGAACAAAGGGAGAGGTGGAATATAACCAGGTACCATTCGTGGGGTTAAAAAGACTTTCTTAAACAGAAAAATGTACATATTTACTTAAATTTATGTTGACTTTGCCAAGGAATTTTAGGTTTTTCTTCTCCTGACCCTTTACATGAAGTAACCCATAAGTTACCTCAGTGTAAATAAATAAATTCTTTTTACCTCCTTACTTTGAAATTATTTTTAATTGAGACCTTATCCAAAAGACTTGCTCTATTTAGTAATTATTCACATTCTTTATCTGCTCATCTATCTGTATGATCATTTTAGTTTTTTTAACTAAAATAAAAGTATAATATATGTAAAAGAAAAGGTTTTAACTCATAGGTATATGGTTAATTAGGTGGCTTAGTTATCAGATTTTAAGATTGCAAGAATAACTTAAAATTTTTATAGATTAATTATCAACCTATCATAATTGTGGGAACCGAATGAGGCAGAAATAGAAATAGTTAAATCAAGAAATTAGAAAATAAGGAGAAAATATTATTATATCTACCTTTCCTAAGATATGGAAACAAAAATAAAAAATTTGGTAATTAACTCCAATGTTTGAGTGTTCTTTGTCAAATAATTATCTTCTCTCATTTCCACCCATAAAAATTTCTAAATAATCAAATAATTATCTTTTCTCATTTCCACCCATAAAATATTCCTGGTCTTAATTTTATGATGATTTATTTGAATAATTTAAAATCACATTTGTAGTTTAAATATCAAAATAAATAATTACAATTTATTTGTAGATTATTTTAAACTTAAAAAGTATATGTATATAATTTGAGTATTTGTGTACATAATCAACATTAACAAATTAATAGTTCTTGGGGGCAAGAGAAATTGTGTATTTCATCGTTCACTGTATGCCTAGTTATCTTAGCAAAATTGAGGAAGCAACCCCAAATAGACCTTTTCTTCCCATAATATACATTTCCCTTATTTTTGAAATTTTTTTATAATAGTCTTGTTTTACCTTTTTAATCTTGGGGATGGGGTTATATAAAAAGCCTGAGGAAAGGGCGGCGCCTGTGGCTCAAAGGAGTAAGGCACCGGCCCCATACACCGGTGATGGCCGGTTCAAACCCAGCCCTAGCCAAAAACTGCAAAAAAAAAAAAGCCTGAGGAAAAAAATTGCTTCTTTAACTATTAACTCTAAATAAGTTTGTATATTTACCTGGCTAAGAATGAAGATAGCTGAAAATGTTTAATATGGAGAAAAGTAATAGCTGTAGGACGTAGTTATAAAGATGAACAAATGTAGCCCTGGAGAAATTAAGCAACTTGTTCTCTAAGAACATATAGCATTGTGATAGAGCCAGAAGTCGAATCTGTCTGCTTTCCAATTCTATACTCTTCACTGTTATGTTATACTGCCTCCCTATGTCCTATTGTGAATAAAGAATAATTTTTCATTAATTAATAGAAGTAAGCAATTTTTCATTAATTAATAGAAGTAAGCAGTAGAGGCAAAATTTTCTGTAACACCTGATGGGTGTTAAAATTAAGGCTGTTATGAGTTGATAATTGTTGAAGCTGGATGACAAAGATGCATGGGAAGTTCTGTTTTCTCTCTTTTGAAATAGTCTATAACAAAGTTATTTTTTAAAAACAGATTTTTTAAGGAAGTTTTCAGATCTAACTCAGTACTTAGTTTTGAATTAGGGGAAATACATTTAAGCTCTCTAAATCCAATAAATAAATTAAATAAGTAAATAAATAAAATAAACTCTTAATTATTGGGGATTCTGGCGGCACCTATGGCTCAAAGGAGTAGGGCGCCAGCCCCATATGCCTGAGGTGGCGGGTTCAAACCCAACCCTGGCCAAAAAAAAAATTATTGGGGATTCTTTGAGGGTACAAAGAACCAGGTTACATTGATTTCATTTGTTAGGTAGAGTCCCTCTTATAATTGTGTCCGGCCTCCCAATTTTTTTTTTTTTTTTATGAGACGGTCTCACTATGTCGCCCTTGGTAGAGTGCCGTGGCATCACAGCTCACAGCAATGTCAAACTCTTGGGCTTAAGTGATTCTCTTACCTCAGCCTCCTAAGTAGCTGGGACTACAGGCGCCCACCACAACACTTGATCTTAAGATTTTATTTTTTTGTTAAACAGGTTTTTTTAAGGAAGTTTTCAGACCCAACTCAGTACTTAGTTTTGAATTGGGAAAATACATTTAAACTCTAGAAACCGAGTAAATAAATAAATAAAATAAACTCTCTAACTCTTTCTCATCTGATAGATGGATGGATGTGGATAAAAATATTCCATGTTCAGCATTTAGAATGTATTTGCGTTACTGAGGAACTGAATTTTTTATTTTATTTAAGTTTTTTTTTTTTTTTTTTTTTTTTTGCGGTTTTTGGCCAGGGCTGCGTTGGAACCCACCACCTCCAGCATATAAGGCCAGCGCCCTATTCCTTGAGCCACAAGCGCCGCCCCATATTTAAGTTAATTTTAACTTTAATTTCCACTGTGGCTAATGGTTATCGTGTTGGACAATACAGCCAGTTTCCTCAAATGTGAAATCAGAATGATACTAACAGCACCCAAATGACAGAGAAATAGTATAATCTTTGTAATGCTCATAGCATACTACCTAAACATTGTAAATGTTCAATAAATGTTTGCTATTAGTAGTACTTACCTTATATTTTACAAATTTTGTATGGAAAATTACCTTAAAAATGAGAAAGAACATTTCTCAAAGTACATCGAATTTGTCAAAAACTAAGACCCGGCTAGGTGCCTCTGGCTCAAGCGGCTAAGACGCCAGCCACATACACCTGAGCTGGTGAGTTCGAATCCAGCCCTGGCCCGCCAAACAACAATGATGGCTGCAACAAAAATAGCTGGGCGTTGTGGTGGGTGCCTGTAGTCCCAGCTATTTGGGAGGCGGAGGCAGGAGAATCGCTTGAGCCCAGGAGTTGTAGGTTGCTGTGAACTATGATGCCATGGCACTCTACCCAGGGCGACAGCTTGAGGCTCTGTCTCAAAAAAAAAAAACAAAAAACTAAGACCCCCTTGAACAACAGCAATAGTAATCATAAAAGCTATGCTAGTTATGAAATTAGCAAATAATTTTATACTAAACATGAGTGCTTTAACACTGTCTTATGTTTCATAAGGTTATTATATGATGTTTTGGTAGATTCTCAACTTATTTCACAGAATATGAAATGTTGCTCTGAATTGAAGCAACTATTTCCTAATGTGAAAAAATAAGGTGTTTTCAGTACTTTAATTATGAGTATTTGAGATGTCACTCTAAGTATACATGAATGAAATGATTCAGTGAGAGGATGGCATAAAAAAAAAAAAAAAAAAAGATCAAATCCTGGGGCACAGTAGCATTCACCTATAATCCTGGCTACTCCAGAGGCTAAGGCAGGAGGATTGTTTTGAGCCCAGGAGTTCAACACCAGCCTGACTAAATTAGCAAGGCTCTGTCCCTCTAAAACAGTGATTCTCAACCTTCCTACTGCAGCGGCCCTTTAGTACAGTTCCTGCAGGTCGTGACCCACAGGTTGAGAACCGCTGCTCTAAAACATTAAAAAGATTAAAAATTCTCTTGAAAGGTCATCTCAACCAACAAATGAGATACAGTAGGATAGTTCCCAGTCTTCTGTACCCACAATTCTGCATATCCACATTCCTTCACACCTACTCTGAGCAATGGCATTTCAAATCATGTAGTAGAATTATTCTGGGCTTTAAATGCACATCAAGCTGGTAAATATGCCTGTAAATCATAGATACTAATGTGAACCTCAAGGAATACTTGTGAAAATTAAATTAGGAACATACATAAAACTTCTAAGGTATAAGAATAATTCAGTAAATGTTACTTCCCCTCCCCTTATCTTTTAGTCATTTGACATTTAAACATGAAATGGCTTCTCAAAAAAGATTATTAAGTTACATGTTCCTTAGGAAACACAAAGAGGAAAATAAATATGGAAATTCCTGTTCCTATTTGCTGCCACGCATTGATTTTAATTGTAAAATGTTTTTACACTAATTTATTATTTAATTTATTTTTTATTTTATTTTATTTTTTTTTTTTTTTTGAGACAGAGCCTCAAGCTGTCACCCTGGGTAGAGAGCCATGGCATCACAGCTCACAGCAACCTCCGACTTCTGGGCTCAAGCAATTCTCCTGCCTCCGCCTCCCAAGTAGCTGGGACCACAGGCGCCCACCACAACGCCCAGCCATTTTTTGGTTGCAGCTGTCATTGTTGTTTGATGGGCCCGGGCTGGATTCGAACCCGCCAGCTCAGGTGTACGTGGCTGGCGCCTTAGCCCGTTGAGCCACAGGCGCCCAGCCTAATTGATTATTTTAAAATGTTTCTCTAGGCCAGGTACAGTGGCTCATATCTGTAATCCTAGCACTCTGGGAGGCTGGGGCAGGAGGATAACTTGAGCTCAGAAGTTCAAGAGCGAGACCCTGTCTCTACAAAAAATAGCCCAGGTGTTGTGGCAGGCATCTATAGTTCCAGCTACTCTGGAAACTGAGGGAGGAGAGGAGGATCTCTTGATGCCAGGAGTTTGAGGTTTAAAGTTACAATAAGTGGGGTTGACTCCATAGCACTCTGGCCTGGTATAACAGAGTAAGACTGTCTCAAAAACTAAAAAAAGCATTTCTCTAGCTAATACAATAAAAGCTTTTTAAAGAACTGAATAATTTTCTTCTTTTCTTATAAAATTAAACAATACCACTGTACCACACTCACCCCTTGCAAATTTAGCTATTTATACAAATATTCAATTTCTAGAAAGGTTAGAGTAAATATACACTAAATTGAAATTGTTATAAACATGTTAAAAGCTAACATTTGAGATGTCACTGTTAACTGATTTGAATTTTCCTTTAGATTTCCCTATCATTAAAGTAATTTTCCATTATAAAATGAGTGCTGATAACTCCCCTCCACCAAGCCTCAAGAGACAGTCTGGATAATGTAGTTTGATCTCTACTTTAGACCTGAAGGAAGAATGGAGAAAGAATGGTTAGCGTAAATTTTCTATCCCTGTTTTCAGTTCTCAGTTTATTCTTAACTAGAAAAGAAGGACATTATCAACTTCTTTTACAAGGCTGAGCCTTAACATATTGATCCAGGAAGTTAGGGAACAATGTATCAGGAATATTTTGTTATATAGCAGGTGAAACAGAACCATAAACAAGAATTTCTAAGTAATAATTAACAGTGAGTTAGACAATTATGGGTGTAATATACCATTCAAGATAGATGTACTTATAAGGAGATTTGTAGTTGCTTTATGAGTCATGAGTAGAAGCTTTGTATTTTTAAAGGTAAATTTCCACTGTTATGAAACACGTCTTAGAAAGATCAAACTTTTATTGAGTAATTACATACATACAAGAAGAGCAGTGAAGGTAATGATGATCATATTCAGTTTTAGAGACCCACTTATTGAGGGTGGTCTCCCTTGTAGTTCAGGAATATTATGAATAAGACTAGGACTTTGAAAATACTCAGATATCTAACTACAGGTATATTGTCTGGGGAGTCCACATTGTTTGTGATACACTGATGTCTTACAGAGACAACAGAGTTATCTACAAAGCAAATAGAACTATCTCTAAACCAATTTATCCACCCACCTTTTATTCCATGTTATGCATATGGTTGTTTTTGCTATTTAATTACAGAATATTTACTTTATTCTTGAAATGTTAAAGACTGTATAAAAAGCAATTCTAAAGAATTATCCATTCAGAATCCTTTAATTACCACAACATTCCATTCCCATTACTCTACATTTTGTTTAATGGGCCTGTTCATATTTGAGACAGAGAGAAGATGTATGTGCTTAGGTGTGTGGATATGTACTAATGTATGTTTATAGACGGTGTGTAGGTGTACACTTCTAGAATTTAGACATATACATGTTTCTTGAAAATTCCCAGTCCTTTTTACTAGGTGTTCAATTTTAAAAATATTTTATCTTGAAAATGATTCCAGCTAAAGATAGATTCGAATTCTAGAGTTACAGAAACACCTGATCCCTACATGCTTTGGAGACACTCAGTTTCCTTTATACCATTTTGTTCTCTTTAGCTCCTCAGCTCGGTAGGATCTCTGGCGCCTACTCCAAAAGTCAGTTTGTTTTTCTGCTAAACTGCTTACCTTTATTGGCAATTTAATTACTGTTTTCCTATGGTAGCTGTTTTTCATCTAAATTAGTAATACTGTATAGCATTTATATAGAGTTTTATGTGTTCAGTGCTTTATGTAACCATTCATTAAATAATTCACATATCCCTTTGACACACATGAGTATTATTTTCCACTTTTACAGACAGGAAAACTAAGTTCAGTGTGGTGGTGAGTGTCGTGCTTTATCCCTCAGTTAAGTCAGTGGCACAGCTGGAAACGCAAGTCAGAACTGCATCTAGTCTGTGTTCTCTGGGAACAAGCTGTGATGCTTCCTGAGGAATTTCTCACTAGCAAGGAGGAGAATGTGGGCTCTCCCTCTTAAATCCTTGGAATTAGCAGTTCCTCCAGAATGCCACTACTACCATTCCTTGAATTAATAAAAAAGCTTCTTCGTAATACATACATACATACATAATATATATATATATATGCACACACATATATATATTTCTTTTTTTTTTTTCACCTCCCCCACCCCCCGCAGTTTTTGGCCAGGGCTGGGTTTGAACCTACCACCTCTGGTATATGGGGCCAGTGCCCTACTCTTTGAGCCACAGGCGCCACCCCCTAATTTTTTTTTTTTTTTTTTTTTTTGAGACAGAGACTCAAGCTGTCACCTTGGGTAGAGTGCCGTGGCATTACAGCTCACAGCAACCTCCAATTTCTGGACTCAAGCGAGTCTCCTGCCTCCGCCTCCCTAGTAGCTGGGACTACAGGTGCCTGCCACAATGCCTGGCCATTTTTTGGTTGCAGTCGTCATTGTTTGGCGAGCCCGGGCTGGATTCAAACCCTCCAGCTCAGTTGTACCTGGCTGGCGCCTTAGCCCATTGAGCCACAGGCGCTGAGCCCTAATATTTTTTTAAATGATGGCTTTCCATTTTCTTAAAGTATAACTTAAAACTATCTTATAGACTTCACACCTGTGGCTCAAGTGGCTAAGGTGCCAGCCACGTACACCTGAGCTGGTGGGTTCGAATCCAGCCTGGGCCCGCCAAATGACAATGACGGCTACAACCAAAGAATGGCCAGGCGTTGTGGCAGGCGCCTGTAGTCCCAGGTACTTGGGAGGCGGAGGCAGGAGACTCGCTTAAGCCCAGGAATTGGAGGTTGCTGTGAGCTGTGATTTCACAGCACTCTATCCAGGGTAACAGCTTGAGGCTCTGTCTTAAAAAGAAAAAACTATCTCATACTACATATATTCAGCAAAGCAACTCTCATTAGTTTTACCCTCACAACTTTTGTCTCAGTATTTGAGGAATTATGTTGCCTCAGCTCAGCTTCAACTCATTGCCTTTAATCCTCAATATAGTGCTGGTTGTGTAGACTCATCTAATGGCATTAGAAGAATATTTCATTTAATTGTTCTAATTATTTCTATTTGTTGAATAATAAAACTATAAATAGTATAAGATAAGCCCTAAACAACAGTTAGGATCATAAGATAGCTTCTCACCCAATCCTGTCAGCAAATAGGTTATATATGTATTAAAGGGAAATTCACAATGCTAAATTAGAAATTGAAAATTGAACTAAACATTCTTTTTCTAAGTTTATCACAGACTAAATATCTGATTCATTTCCCTGCCTCAGTTATATACCTGGTTTTTTGTTTTGTTTTGTTTTGTTTGAGACAGAGCCTCAAACTGTCACCCTGAATAGAGTGCTATGGCATCACAGCTCACAGCAACCTCCAATTCCTGGGCTCAAGCGAGTCTCCTGCCTCTGCCTCCCAAGTAACTGGGACTACAGGTGCCCGCCACAACTCCCGGCCATTTTTTGGTTGCAGCCGTCATTGTTGTTTGTCGGGCCCAGGCTGGATTTGAACCCGCCAGCTCAGATGTATGTAGCTGGCGCCATAGCCCGTTGAGCCACAGGTGCCGAGCCAGGTTTTGTTTTTTTTTTTGAAACAGAGTGTCACTATGTCGCCCTTGGTAAAGTGCCATGGCATCCCAGCTCACAGCAACCTCAAACTCTTGGGTTTAAGTGAATCTCTTGCCTCAGCCTCCCGAGTAGCTGGGACTATAGGCACCTGCCCCAAAGCCCAGCTATTTTTTGTTGTAGTTGTCATTGTTGTTTAGCTGGCCCCAGCCAGGTTCGAACCCGCCAGCCTCAGTGTATGTGGCTAGTGCCGTAACCACTGTGCTACAGGCACCGAGCCTATACCTGGTAATTTAATATTAGTAAATTATAAATACTTTGATTTTTATGGATAAATGTCTTAATTTGAGTTCCAGTATCCTGTATTGTAATGTTTTACCCATATATGCTTCTTTTTACCTTTTATATAGATCACACTTCATCTTTTAACATTTCAGAAGTTAATCATCTTTTTTGGGGGGGGGAGAGGGATTTTCTCATTTATTGTGTGAAAACATTTGTTTCTGCATTTAGTAGGATTCACCTGACCCTTCCAAGATGCACCTCAAAATACTAATTTTATGCCCTACTAGGCAGGAAAATATTCTCAGGCAGCATCTCAGCTGCATCATCAAATGATTATTAAAAGTAGTGGCAGCGCCTGTGGCTCAATGGGGAGGGCAGCAGCCCCATATACCGAAGGTGGCGGGTTCAAACCCGGCCCCAGCCAAACTGCAACAAAAAATAGCCACACGTTGTGGCAGGCATCTATAGTCCCAGCTACTCGAGAAGCTGAGGCAAGAGAATCGCCTAAGATCCCAGGAGTTGCTGTGAGCTGTGACGGCATAGCACTCTACCGAGGGCAATAAAGTGAAACTCTGTCTCTAAAAAAAAAAAAAAAAGTAGACCGTGCGTCATGGCTTATGCTGATGCCAATAATTGCAACACTTTGGGAGATCAGCACAGGAGGATTGACCAAGAGTTCAAGACCAGTTTGAACAATATAATGAGACCCCCATCTCTACAAAAAATAAGAAAAATTATCTGGATGTGCTGGCACACACCTGTAGTCCCAGCGATTTGGCAATCTAAGGCAAAAGGATTGCTTGAACCCAGGAATTCAAGGCTGCAGTGATCCTGCTGTTCCAGTCCAGCCTGAGTGACAAAGCAAGATCCTGTCTCTAAAAAAATTTAAAAAGAAAGGAAAAAAACGAACCAGGCATAGTAGCATGCAACTGTAGTCCCAGCTACTACCAAGAGTAAGGCAGGAGGATCACTCGAACCCAGGAGTTCAAGGTTATAGTGCACAATTATCATGCCTATAAATAGACACTGCACTCTAGCCTAGGCAACATTGCAAGACCTCCATCTCTTAAAAATAAAAGAAAAAGAATGCTAGCACTCTGAGAGGCTGAAGCGGAAGATTTGCTTGATCTCAAGAGTTCAAGACAAGCCTGAGCAAGAGCAAGACCCTGTCTCTAAAAATTAGGCAGACATTGTGGGAGACTCCTATAGTCCTAGCTACTTGGGAGGCTGAGGCAAAAGGATCACTTGAACCCAAGAGTTTGAGGTTGCTGTGAGCTATGACGCTACAGCACTCTACCGAGGACAACAAAGTAAAACTCTGTCTCAAAAAAAAAATGAAAAAGTCGAAAAAAAAAGAAAGAAAGGAAAGATAAAGTCTTCTGGCAAAATAGCTAGATCTGGTATCTTTATGGACTGTAAATGTAATTTGTCTTTAATTCAGACCATTAGATTTATGTTTACACTTTTGCTATTTATTATTCATTAACTAAATTTACACTAACATGATGACTTTAAAACTGTCTTTTCAGCAATTTAAATAAAGAAAAGTCAGCTTTACTACAGATGAAGAATCAAATGGCACTAGATTTAGAGCAACTTTTAAATCATCGTGAGGTACTTTTTCCATTTTGTCATAACTTTTACTATTTTCAGCTCTTTATTCCTTTTTTCTTCTTACGCATTTTGGGGATACAAGTGCACTTTTGTTGTATGAATACATTACATAGATGCAAAGTCTGGGCTTTTCATATAACCATCACCTGTATAGTGTGTATTGTACCTATGAAGTAATTTTTCACCCTTCACCCCCTCATGCTCCTCCCTCTCCCTTCCTAGTCTCCAGTGTCTAATATTCCACACTCTGTGTCCAGGTATGCACGTTGTTTAGCCCCACTTATAAAGGAGACCATGCAGTACTTGACTTTCTCTTTCTGAGTGATTTCCCTTAAGATAATAGCCATTTTAGGCTTCTTTTTCACAATCCGTATCAGGGGCCGGGTGCAGTGGCTCATGCCTGTAATCCTAGCACTCTGGGGTGCCAAGGCAGATGGATTACCTGAGTTCACAAGTTCAGGGCCAACCTGAGCTAGAGCAGGACCCCATCTCTAAAAATAGTTGGGCATTGTGGCAGGTGCTTATATTCCCAGCTACTCGGGAGGTTGAGGCAAGAGAATTGCTTGAGCCCAAGAGTTTGAGGTTGCTGTGAGCTATGATACCACAACACTCTACCAAGGGAGACAAAGTGAGAGTCTGTCTCAAAAAGAAAAACAAAATCTATATTAGGTTAAAATTATTGAATCCTAGTTGTCCATGTTCATTCTTCTCACACATACATCTCACTAGGATCCGGAGCTTTTTATTCAATTTGTGATATACTTCTTAGAGGTTAATTCTTTTTTCTTTTTCTTTTTTTTTTTGAGACAGAGCCTCAAGCTGTCATCCTGGGTAGAGTGCTGTGGCATCACAGCTCACAGCAACCTCCAATTCCTGGGCTCAAGCGAGTCTCCTGCCTCCACCTCCCAAGTAGCTAGGACTATAGGTGCCTGCCACAACGCCCGGCCATTTTTTGGTTGCAGCCATCATTGTTGATTGGCGGGCCCGGGCTGGATTCGAACCTGCCAGCTCAGGTGTATGTGGCTGGTGCCTCAGCCCACCGAGCCACAGGCACCGAGCCTAGAGGTTAATTCTTACTCCTAGCA
>CAUYRH010144814.1:0-19012 GCA_963574655.1 Perodicticus potto
TGGTCTATGAGTTTATGATAGTTTGAACTTTGTTATTTAATTTAATTCATTGCTTAATTACTGTTTTCCTATGAATGATTATACTGTGGTTAATATGTTAGCATAGCAGTATTCCCAGATAGTTTTTTGTTTGTTGGGAGGCTGGGCTTTGGGGGGACAGTTAATACTTTGCATGAAATATCTTATTTTATAACAGCGAAATTGCTTTCTCTGTTGTCTTGTGATTTTTTTTGAGGTGAAATTTAAGTTTTTGTGTGAGTAGTACTATTATACCTATCTTGAGTGTCTTGCTTGTACTGTGTTAGATCATACCTTTGTTTAATTCTTAATAAACTGTTCACTTGTTAAAAAAAAAAACAAAACACTGCCTAGAACGTTGTCATAAATTTTTCACCTATGTTTTCTTCTAGTAGATTTATAGTTTCAGGTTTTGCCTTTAACAACTGAATCCATTTTTAATTGAATTATGTAGATGGAAGGATATAATTAAGAGTATAATTAAGGACATAATTTTTATAATTTATAATCTATAATTATAATCTATCATTTATAATTAAGGATATGATTTTTTTATTATGCATGCAGATATCCAGCTTTTCCAGCACCATTTATTGAAGAGATCGTACATTCCTTATTGTAAGTTCTTGGTATCTATATCAAAAATAAATTTACCAAATGTACGCAAATTTACTTGCAGAATTTCTCTTCTGTTCCACTAGTCATTTTTTTCTGTTTTTTACGCTAGTACCATGACATTTTAATTACTATAGCATTGTGGTATATCTTGAAATTAGGTAGCAAGATGCCACCAGCTTTGTTCTTTTTGTTCAAGGATGCTTTGGCTAATTGGGATCTTATGTAGTTTCATATGAATATTAAGCACCTTTCACTCTATTTCTATGAAAAGTATCCTTAGAATTAAACAGGAATTGCATTAAATCTGTAGTTTACCTTAAGTAGTATGAACTTTTTTAAATATTAATTCTTCTAGTTTATGAATGTGGGCTACCTTTCCATCTGCCTTCCATTTTTTCAGTTTATGTTACCAATATTTTACACACATTGATTTCACTGTTCAAATATTTCATCCCTTTAGTTAAATTTATTACTATGTATTTTTTGTAGATATTGTGAATGCATATTCCTTTTATTAATATTTTTCTGTCAGATAGTTTGTTGTCACTGTATAGAAATACTACTGATTTTTGCGTGTTCATTTTATATTCTAAAACCAGACTGAATGTGTTTACTACTTGTAAACTACATACTACTTGATGTTGGTTCTTTAATCAGGATTTCATAAATCTGTACGTTGCTTTGGGTGGTGTAGACATTTTAACAATGTTGAATATTCCCAGCCATGAGCATGATATTCTCTTCCTTTTGTGAACAACTTCTGCTATTTCTTTACTCAGGATTTCATAACTCTCTCTGTAGAGATCCTTCACATCCTTTGTTAAGTAAATTCCAAGGTATTTCGTTTACTTGCAAGCTACTGCAAGGGATATTGTATCTTTTATCTTATTCTCAACTTGCCTGTTGTTGGCATTCTCTTCTTTATTATAGCTATATTAGTCAGAGTTCTCCAAAAGGACAAAACAAAGAAACAAATAGGATATGTGTGTATGTGTGTGTGTATATATATATGTAGTAACATATATATATATAGTGAGAGAGTAAGTTATATATATATACTGATATATTCATATAGAGATATAACTATGGATACACACATATATATAAATAGAGAGAAGGAGAGGAGAGTTATAGATAATATTGGTATATTTATATAGAGATACCAGTATAGATGTATAGATAGAATACATTTGATTAGATTTAATTTATGTGTAAGGATTAAGAAAACTGCCTCAAAATTCCATGACAAGCTGTCTACAAGCTGGATCCCCTGAGATGCCAGCAGCAAAATTCCTTTTACCATAAGGACGCTTGCACTAGACTGTTTATCGCAGCTTAATTTACAATTGACAAAATGTGGAAACAGCCTAAGTGTCCACCAACCCAGGAATGGATTAACAAGCTGTGGTATATGTATGCAATTGAATACTATTCAGTCACTAAAAAAGACAAAGAATTTACATCTTTTTTTTTAACCTGGATGGAAGTGGAACACATTGTTCTTAGTAAAGCATCCCAAGAATGGAGAAGCAAGAATCCAAGGTACTCAATTCTAATATGAGGGCAAAAGATGATCTAACACAAGGAGTGGGGTAAGGGAGTTAGGGATTGGGGAGGGAGGGAAGGAAGGGGGATGGGATCATGTTGTATGAGACACCTCTTAGGAGCAGGAAACAATGACAAGAGGGACTTTACCTAACAACTTCAATCAGTGTAACCTAATTCTTTGTACTCTCAATGAATCCCAAACAATTTAAAAAAAAAAAAAAAAAACTTAGTAAGATGGCAACCTTGATAGTGGTGACATGAGGAAATATTTCCATACTCAGAAAAGTAATTTCTAAAGCCTAAATGAAATTAGGTAACTCATTTTATCTTGTTTAGTTATTTAATGTTCTGATAAAATTTAAAAGTCAAGGAGGAAGGCTGAATAAAAGCAAAGAAGGCTTAGTTTTTCTTTCACAGTGAGGTATACAGTATAGTTTTTAACAATAAAATGTTTTAAGCCATATGCTACTTGTGGGGTTTTTTAAAACTAGAAATTAGAAAGCGCTAATTAGAGTGTGGGCTGCATATAAGAACCTATGCTGAATCCAACTAGGAAAAAAAAACTATGCTATTATTATCACACAAGCAATAAGTAATTCACCTTCATATTTTTCTAAAATAGCAAATGTATGGTTCACAAATCACTTAATCATATTGTATGCAACTTTCTGTGATAGGTATATAACATTAGTGACTTGTATACCAATTATTGTATATGATAAAAGTAACTTGTATATCAATATTATATAATTATTTTATATTCACCAGCCCTTAAATTCTTAGCACAACCTATTTTCGGCTACTCACTACTATTTTTACATTGAAGATAATTTCAAGGAAGCAACTAATGGAAGTCTACTTCACATCTTAGGTCATACATTGTGATATTTTGACTCACTTGCATACCAGTAGCTAAACTAGCCTAAGCTATTCATTTTTTTCCTTTTGATGAAATTACATGTTAACCTGGGGAAAACATTTTTAAAATAAGATATTAATATAGTTAATGTAACTCAAATAGGTATCATTTTATAATAACTTGCTTATTTCTATCCAGAAAATTAAATTTTTCAAGAAAACTTTAAGTGGTAGCAGAAAAGTACAGTAGCCTAGCAATAGTAAGTTGATAGTACCACTATTTTTAGCAGTGATATAAGTGTGCCTGGATTGTGGAAAAAGTAACCCTGGGTATAAAGATGAAATTAAAGATGCATTGCTGAATTAAAAAGAGTAAATACGAGAGAAACATTTAGAGAAAAAAATCATTTAACTAAGCTTTTTTTTTTTTAATGTTAAGAGAAAATATTCTAAATTTCAGTGAAATTTTCAGGCCTTTTGATAGAAAAGGCAAAGAGCGGAAATAGAGAGTTCAGAGAGGCAATTTTACATGATCTAACAATGAAATGCTCTTTTGGTGATTTGATTTCTTTATCCTTTTGCTCTCCCCATTTCTATATGCATTTCATACATCTCATTCCTCTTTACTGCTCTAATTTGTGGAATCTTAGAAATTGGTTATAAAATCACCCAGAGTTCAGGTGTGCAACATGAATGTTGGGTTGAATGGCAAAAAGGATTCTTAGTAAATGGATTTATCCTGCCTTATTTGACAACATATATATTCCCTTTTCTTTCCTGTATCACTATCTTCAGTCATCTTTCTTCTGTAAGTACATATTTTGTTTAGAAAAATTTTATTAACTTCAATCTATTTTAATGTCATTGTTGCTTCCCTATAATTGTACATAAAACATTGTGTATTAGTTTAAATAACTCAAAATGCTTTTTATCATAGAGTGTTATATTTCTTTATGAGTTCAAATTAGTTTACTACATGGAAATTAATGAATTTCTTATCTAATTCTGGAAATACCATATTTTCTTTATCTCTGTTGTCATTGGCTAGAAAATTAACAAAAATGGAGGTAGACTACACAATGTTAAATTCCCAACCAAAAGACCTTGTGAGGAAATACACATGTTTTCAGTGATGAATAGGAAGCACTCTTCATTATTTTGCCAAGGATTTACTATTTCATTTGTTGTCTGAATTGATTCCCATCAAATACCGAATCTTCTTGAAGGACTAATTACTAATAATCAACACTCAAAATATTTTTTTTATTTTTAGTTTTTTACAAACAGAGTCTCACTTTGTGACCCTTGGTAGAGTGCGTGGCCTCACAGCTCACAGCAACCTCTAGCTCTTGGGCTTAGGTGATTCTCCTGCTTCAGCCTCCCAAGTAGCTGGGACTACAGGCATCCCTCACAATGTCTGGGTGTTTTTTTTGCTGCAATTTGGCCAGGGCCTGGTTCAGTATATGGGGCCGACTCCCTACTCACTGAGCCACAGGCACTGCTCAACACTCAAAATATCGATTTAACGTTTATTTGCAATGGAGCTTAAAAGGAAAGTAAATATATAAGACATGAAATAAAAGCAGAATGATCCAGATCCAAGAAGTAAAGAATTCTGTGCCTCAGAACCAATATGCCTTACAGAGGTGAGTGACATCTTTCTTTAAAATTCGAAGAATAGTTATTATATTTCCAAGGCTATAAAGCAGTTTCCTATGGTTCCAAGCTAGTAAATTTCCATAGTGAGCACTGTGAATTATAGAGTCAGGTACTATCAATTTAATAATGACAAATACATTTTAATTTGTATCACTTATCTTTAAATCAGTCAATGACCCTATGATTGTCCTTTATTATTTTCAGTAACATTTAGCTGTAGAAAAAATGCAGCATTTCTCCAGAATAAGAGAAAAAAATGAGGAAGAAAAAGGAAAAATCTATGCCTTTTCTCTCCCCGGAATAATAAATGATTATATTCCAAGTCATGTTTGCTCCCAAGGAGATACTGAATTTGGAATACTATAAATATACTCTGAGGTGTCTTAGAGGGCATGTTGGTTGTCCCAGGAAAATATCCCATGCAAAATTTTTTAGGCTAGAAAGATAAGATAGGAAGTTCTAGAAAAATAACCTCCAACTCTTTGTCCTTTTCTATAATTAATGTGGCCTAAAAGTGTATGAAAATATTGTTTTTAAACCATATTTCATGTGGAGTACATGACATAATGAAAACAATGAGACCTATTGACATTTTACTGAACGGAATTCTCATGATCAAGTTTACTTAACCCTCATGAGAGTTGTTAGTATGCCCATATTCCATATGAAATGTATTCCTCAGAGAAGTTAATTAACTTTTGCGAAATCAGAGTTAATAAATACTAAAGCTAAAATTCAAACCTAAGGCAACTTAACATAAAAGACTGTATTCCTTACCATATTGCCTAGTCACCCAAGAGCTTCCACAATGATGCAACCCCACAGGTTTTCAGAAATAAGTATTATTTACATTTAAGCATTGCATTGTGCTCATCCCTGCCTCACCTCACTCATCCCCATGAGAAAAGAAATAAGTACTCAAATATATTGGCATATATATATATATATATATGTGTGTGTGTGTGTGTGTGTGTGTGTGTGTTTCTTAAAGAAAAATTGAGTTTGAATTGGTTAAGTACCTTGCCTAAGGTCACACAGTAGTGGCTAGCAAAACTTAAATGAAAATATAAAACTAATTTAAACATATCTAACAGTGAACATTATACTTTATAATGCACACACTATTTGGATGTATCTTTCCTGCTGGGGGCATTTTATTAAAAAAGACAAGGGGAAGTGTAATCAAATTATCTATTTAAACTACCTTGCCCTAGAGAGTATATAGATTTAACAACCTAATAGTAGATCCAGTGGAAAAATATGATGTATGATTTTTATAATGAGGAACTATTGCTATTTTATTTTATGTTCCTCAGTGAAAGAAGAAGACAAAATAGAAATAGAAAATTCATATTCACAATATATTTCCCTACTGAGATTTCTTTGGAAATAATTCATTATTCTTTTTTAAGAAATCGCACATCAGAGCGGAACTATATCCTGATGTTCCTGTCAGAGGAAAAGGTTAACTCTGACCCTATAGGATTTTACTTTAGGCAAAGAAAAACTGGCAGAGAGTGGAAGAAAGTACAAAATGTTTACAAATAGAATTATACTTTAGTTCACGTCCTCAGGTGTATTTGTTTATTTGATGGTTCAGGTGGTATATGAATGGTATTTGCTTGACAGCACCGAAAGATTGTGTTTTATTAAATACGATGAAGCTCCTTTTATCACTTTTCTTTCTCTGCTTCCCTTGAAAGTGGAGAAATGGTAGATTCTGTATTTCCTCTTTAGAGTTTTTCAAAATCCTTAACTTGGTTTTTATGAAACTCTAATATCCTATTTCTCATGTTCTTTGGGTACTTCTTCTTACTCTTTTGTAAGGTTCACCATTTCCTTCTAGTCTTTAACTATTCTTATATTTTTGTCTCAGTCCTCACAGCTTTCCACAAGTGTAATCGTTATATATTTTTATTGAAAGGTTTGCTTCATATTAGAAGAGAATCTATCACAACAAAAATTACAAGTATCTGATGCAATTTTCATTTTGTCTGTAGAAATACAGCACATGAGTTTAGTTAAAAAGAAATCAGGTTAAATAAGGTCCCCATCGCTACTGCAAAATTGAAAATTATTTCCTCAATATTTACTAGTAATATTCTTCAAATGAACTCAAATAGCAGTAAATCAAATATGTCACCTAAAGAAATTTCTTATTTATATCCTTACCTAAAGCAACACAGTGATGGCGGTAAATTTAGGGTGGCACAGAAGTCTATTTCTTATTATATCTTTACTAAGAGCAATACTAAGAACCACAGCATCAACTGTTCCCAAGCAGTCAAACTTTTCAGGAAATATACACACACCAGAGGAGGCATCCTGGGACAAAAGATATTCAGAGCACTATCATCCTCACAGTGGCAGTAATGACATGGGGCCAATGCAGCTCAAGCTTTCAATACTATCATTTGTATGTCCCTTGTCAACACCTTAGGGAAGAGACCACAGAATGTGTTTTTGTTGTTGTTGTTGAGACAGGGTCTGACTATGTCACCCTCAGTAGAGTGTCATGGCGTCATAGCTCACAGCAACCTCAAATTCTTGGGCTTAAGCTATTCTCTTGCCTCAGCCTCCCAAGCTATTGGGACTACAGGCACCCGCCACAATGCCCAGCCATTTTTTTCTTTTTTTTTTTCTTGGTTGCAGTTGTCAGTATTATTTAGTAGGACCAGGCTGGGTTCAAAACCACAAACCTCAGTGGGCTGAGGTTGTGCATGCGCCCTACCCACTGAGCTCTGGGCACTGCCACACAGAATGTGTTCACATGATCATATACTGCTAACAAATATGCCACAAAAGTATATTTTGAAAGCTTAAAGTGTATGACAGTTTTGGATTTTTTTTTAAAGAGTATACTCAAGTTGTACAAAATTGAACCACGTAAAATTCATTTCCATACAACTTCTTAATATATAACCTGGGATGTGAAAATAATATGTTCTAGGAATATAGCGACAACATTGTTCAATCCTGCAAGAGGCACTAAAGCTCACTTGTTCAATCTTACAACAAAATCATTTCAAGTTTTCAAATCATGTTATTATGGTACTACTTATATGCTTAAAACAGAAGTACTTCTATTCTTTTTAAATAATGTCCTTTCCTTTTCCACTAAAATTGGAAATTAAATAAATTAAACCAAATCTGTTAAAGTATAATTTAAATCAAGTTTAATGTACCCATATGTAAGAGTACATTTCCGTGATTATTGAAGAATGTATACTGAAGAAAAATAAGCAAAGTGAATTGTGGGAAAACTGTCCTGGGGTCAGAACAAATCTTAAACACTGACAACAGAAACTAATCCATCAGAGGAGCCTGAAATCAATTACATTAGTCCATGAAGCATTTGTGTATCAGAAGAAATTATTAAAGACAATAGAGGAAACAGCCAGCAATTAGCAGAGTTCAACAGGTGGGTTTGACCAGGAAAACTTAAAAGAGAGCCCTGCCAATCCAACCATCCCAAGGCATAAGGAAGCTCTGTACTTTGAGAAATATACTGCAGGGGGGATCTAAACTTTACTAAGATAAAACATCAACTTACCAAACAATTAAATACTTGTAAAATAATAAAATCCCCAGAGAAGTGGAGGACTAGTACACAAAATTTCTATAATCTTATCTAAAATATCCATTTGCAGAAAGTTCTGAACAAAGCAAAGAAGAGCGTATGATCAATGAGCTGGACAAAAAGCAAGTGACAGACACTGCCCAGGGGAGTGAATAGATATAAGTAATAGTAGAGAAAGGCTTCAAAGTATTGTTTACAAATATGTTCAAACAATTGAAGAAAACCATGATTAAAAAGTAACCAGTTTCACGTACTTCTGATGTTGTATGTATTTGGTCTCTAGAAGGAAAGAAAACCAGTGACATCTTGGAACTGGTTATTGTTTTGCCTGAATTGGCAAAAACCCTCCTAGAGTATCAACAAAAAATAGAATCCAAAATTTGTAAAGAAGCCATCGACAAACTTTATTTTACTATCAAGGAATAACTCATCAAAATACTTAAAGATGCCCATATGTTGAAAAAGCTGAAAAGCAGGGATATTAAGATGATTTCAAATATTGCAAAGAAAAGGCAGCGATTGGTTGAGGTCCAGGATGAACTGCTTTGGTTAAAGCCACGGCGGAGACAACTACAAACAAGATATGATGAACTTAAGGAGAGAAAGCCTTCCCTTAGAAGTGCAGAGAATTTCTTATCTAATTTGACACCACTCTACAGTGATTATTCGGATGTTGAAGAGAAAGAACCAAAAGTAAAGGAAGCATACGACTCATCCACCTTTCCAGCTCTGTTATTTTACACAAGAACCGTTTTGGGAGCTGAAAAATAATGAGTCATCTGCAAAATATCAACCACCAATTAGAGAAACTCCTTGACCAGGAATGAGAAGACCAGTCTCCCAAGTTGCCTGTATGAGATACCAGTCTAACCTATTCACCAGCATTTAATATATTACTTTGCCCAAATGAAATGATTGTGAATTGAGTGTCTCACAGATTTAAAGGCCATAATAATCTAGTCGGTATTGAGTACCAAAGTTTAAAACACTGACATCAGTCTGCCCAGCCCCCACACAGAAGAGTTTGAACCTGTACATAAACTTATAAAATTAAGGTGATGTGTAAAGGAAAACTATTTTTGGTTAATTAATAAGCTTTCTACTGAATTAATAAGATTTCTACTTAATTTAAGTACACCACAGCTAATTTTTAATCAAACTGGCTTACTTAGGTAAAAAAAAAATTAAAGTGATACAACTTGATACAAACAGCATAACAATAAATATAATCGTCTATTTACTAAAAAAAAAGTAAACAGAGATAAGATGATAATGAATAGAAGATAGTAATAAAGAAATTGTTATGACAAAAGAGAATCTAATGGGAAATTTGCAGTTAAAAAGTGTAATTCTTCAGAAGTTTCTGTTAATGTCTTTTTCCTCATTTTTTATGGGGTTCTTTGATTTTTTTCTTGCTAATTTGCTTGCATTTTTTATAAATTCTGGTAAGCAAAATACACAAACAGGAGCTTTCCAAAAGAAGATAGATGAATGTTCAATAAAAATATGAAAAATTCTCAACATCTCTAATCATCAGGGAAAATCAAATCAAAACCACAATGAGGTATCACCTAATTCTAGTGAGAATGGCATTTACCAAAAAAACCCCAAACAGATGCTGATGTAGATGCACAGAGAAAGCAACACTCATATGTAATTGGTGTGTCCACAAATTACTACACCCTGTATGGAAAATCATGTGGAGATTCCTCAAAGACCTAAAAGTAGACCTACAATTTGATCTAGAAATCTCACTAATAGGTATTTACCCAAAGGAAAAAAAGTTATTTTATCAGAAAGACACTTTCACTTACTTGTTTATTGCAGCACAATTCACAATTGCAAAGATGTGGAAACAAACTACGTGCCTATTGATACATGAGTGGTTTAATAAAATATGGTATATGTATACTATGGAGTTCAACACAGCCCTAAATAAAAAAGAAAAAAAATGGCCAATTAAACCTTTTGTAACAACCTAGATGGAATCGAGATCATTCTTTTAAGTGAACTATTATAAGAATTGAAAAATAAACACCACATGTACTCACTATTAAATAGAAACTAATAGATAAACACACTTGTGCACATTTGATAGGAAAACTCAGTGAAAAGCAATCAGGCTAGAGGGGTTGAAAGGGGAGAAAAAAAATTACACTTAATGGCACCAGGTACAATGCACAATATCCAGGTAATGAGCACACATAACTTTTACTCAAACTTTACAAAAGTAATTCCTACAACCAAAACATTGCTATTCTGTAATAGTCTAAAATTAAAAAATAAAATCATTAGAAGGTATCAGTAATTTCTGGGTTGCAAGAAAATGTGTACATATTTTAAGCAATCATGTTGAAAATAAAACAAAGCATTCCCAAAACATGTACAAATTGCAGGTAAAATGGATGTGCCTGGTATTCTAAGTACACTTGACTGGTGATGATAATTTCAACTTTGAAAGGTAATATGTAGATAACATCACTCAAAATGTGTATCGTTATTTTGGGACCCTCTGTATAGTTAAACTGGCAGAAGGAACTGAAATTTGTAGGTAGATTGAGAGAGTATGTGGAAGGCAGAGAAGAACAACCAAGACAAATAAATAGAGCATCAGAGAAATCTGGGATATCCTCAGCACACCTCATACACACATATGGGAATAATAGAAGGTATGAAAGAAAGCAGCAGGAAAAAATATTTGAATAAGTGAGTATTAAAAACTTCTCAGAATTATTGAATAAAAATAATGGATCAGAAAACTTAAATTGATAAGATAGAAATACTCTCAAAATTGATCTACAGATTTAGCCTCTGTAAGAATCTTAACGTTCTTTATTAACATTGACAATTCATATAGAAATGCAATACAGAATAGCCAAAAACAATCCTGAAAGGAAGAAATTTGGAGGACTGACACCTCCTGATTTTAAAATAGCAATTATCAAGCAACAATAATCAAAGCCACAGGAAGCAAGACAGTGTGGTACTGACATTGGGATTGAAATTTAGATCAAGGGGATTAAACAGAAACTCTAGAAAAATGCCTTTAGGACTACAATCAAACAATTTTGACAAGGATGCTAAAATAAATAAATAAGTAAAGAATGGTGTTTTCAATAGCGCTGCAAAAACTGGATAGCCACATGCAAAAGAATAAAGCTCAACCTTAACTTACATGATGCACAAAACTTCCCTCAAAAATATCAACAAATAATTGTCAGAACTAATGTATAAACATAAAATTTCAAGATTTCTCATTCGTCAAAGAAGCCTTAAATGTGATACCAAAAGCATGAAGAAAAAGAAAAATGAAACATTGACTTCATAAAAGTTAAATATCTTGTGATGCAAAGGACATTGTGAAAAATGAAAAAAGCAACTCAGAATAGAAGAAAGTAATTGCCAATCAGATATCTAACAAACAGCTTGTATACAGAATATGAAGAATACTTACAGCTCAATAATAAATAGAAAAGTCAATTAAAACACTGGCAAAGGGTATGACTAGATGTTTATCCAAAGAAGATATAAAAATATCTAAAGTACATGAAAAGATGTTTAACATCATTAGTCATCATGAAATGCCAATCAAGCTCAAGGTGAGACACCACTTCATACGTACTAGGATAGCTATAATTTACCCAAAAAAAGTGAGATAAAAACAAGTGTTACTGATAATATAGAGCTACTGGACATACTGGAACCTTGCTGCACTATGGGAGGCCAGGAAAAATGGTGCAGCCTCTGTGGAGAACAGTTCGACAGTGCCTCAACTGATCAAACAGAGCCTTATTAAATATATAACCCGAAAATTCTACTCTTGGGTATATATTTTCAATAAAAGTTAAAACATATATCAGGCTAAACTTGCACATGAATGTTTAAGCAACTTTATACATATAGTCAAATGTGGAAACAATTCAATGCTCAACAATCTATGAATAGATAAAACATAAAGGTGATTTTCCTAATCTGGTTTGATTGCCATAACAAAATAGCATAGATTAGATGGCTTAAGCAGAAACATATTTTCCCACAATTATGGAGAACAAAATCCAAGACAGGGTGCCAGTGTAGTCAGGTCTTGCTGAGAACGCTCCTGCTGGATTGCACATGGCCACCTTCTCACTGTGTCTTGACAAGGCCTTTTCTCTGTATAGGTAAATGCAGGGACAGAGATTTTCTATTCTTCCAAAGCCACCTATTGGACCCCACCCTTATGACCACATTTACATTTAATTACTACTTAAAAGCTCTGTGTCCAAATACTGTCACATTAGGGGCTAAGGCTTCATCATATGAATTTGGCAGGGACACAGTTTTGTCCAGCCAAATCCAGTAATTTATTTCTTTATATGCCTGAGTAAAATGCTATTGTATTGATAGTCCAGTGGAATATTGTATTGTATTGTATTCATACAATACAATCAAATTGTATCAATTGATACAATACAATACAATATTCCACTGGACTATCAATATAATACCATTTTACTCAGGCATATAAAGAAATAAATTACTGATACCACTTGAATGAACCTTGAAGGCATTAGGTTAAGTGAAAGAAGATAAGCATAAATGACCATATATCGTATGATCAAATTTTTCAGAGATGTTTAGAACAGGCAAATCTGTACAGAGAGAAAACAGATTAGTAGTTACTCAGGGGTGTTAAGGGAAAATGAAAGGTCGAGAGATGGGTGCTAACGAAAGTGAACATGGTTCTGTTCTGAGATGAGGAAATGTTCTAAAATTGTCTGTGGTGATGACTGCTTATATACGTGAATACACTAAAGACTACTGAATTATACACTTCAAATGTGTGAATTATATGATATGTGAATCACATCTAAATAATTCCAATATAAAAATGCTACAGAACATTCCCCAGAACATGTATTTAGGCCACACCTTCACCCTGCTCCAAGTAACAAATAATCTTTGTTACATTATAGACTAGATTTGTATTTTCTGGAATGTTGCATACACAAAATCTTGAGTATATACCTTGTGTTTGAGATTCATTCGTATTTTTCACATTGTTAAGTTTTGTGCTAGTTGAATAGCATTACATTGATGGGTGTAACACAATTTGTCTATCCATTCTCCTGTTTATGGACATTTGGGTTGATTTGAGTTTGGGGATTTTACGAATATATCTACCCTAAAAATTCCTGGCCAAGACTTCGTGTGGCCATATGCCTTCATATCTTCTTGTAGATATATATAAATGCAAAATTGATGAATTCTGATGGAAGTATACTTATCGCTATAATACAATACAATATAACATGATGACAATAACCATTTGCTAGGTGTCAGACATTGTTTTAATCACTTTCTATGTATCAACTTATTTAATTCTCACAAAACCTAGGAAATTGAATCTTATTAGCATTTTTTTGCTATTTTATATATATATTATTTAGGGTACATATATACAGTAAAGTTATAAAAGATTTTAGGAATTTATACGTTAAATTGTATTCTTATCCTCGTTTCGTACCTGAGGAGGCTAGAATATAGGTTCTTCATAGCAATTCTTGGTATAATACATAGATGACTTTAAACATGCATAGTGAAGTTTCAATATGTTTTTGACATAATCTAATACTGGTTTTTATCAAGAACAGAATATATTTTTTTCTATCTGAGATGGTCATTGAAAACAAAATCAATGTTTATAATATGATGACAAGTTATATTTGTGTTTCTAAAATTGAAAAATATAAACTTGGATTCCCATACAGTCTCTTCTGGTATTCGGTTTATTAATCATCTTTCTCTTGTGCATCTGTAACCTGTCCTCTGCCAATGTCTCCTTCTTAGTTTACACAGACACTTAAGAAACTTTCATCCTCAGTCATAAGAGTAAAATAAAGATTGCTTTAAACTTTGTGTTCGTCATTACATACACCAAACTATCACTAGTTAATTTTTAACTGTTATTATTAAATTTTCGGACATGATTGTTGGCTTTTTCTTCATATTTTAATTGTTTATGTAGAGCACCTACAACTACAATCCAATTAAGAGTATTCTGAAGGAGCTAACCAAAGTTCTCCTTGATTAAAAACCTCTTCATGGTTCACAAGTACATAAGAGTTATTTATTGTTGAGTAGTAGCCTTTACATCATTTTAATTAAGTAATCATTAAATTGACAAATAAAATTATACATATGCAAGGTGTACACATGTTTTGATATGTATATACATTGTGGAATGGCTAAATCAGACAAATTAACATCGATTGGTTCACATACATCTCATTTTTTGTGAGAATATTTAAATCTATTCTCTCGACAGTTTTTGAGTATACGTGGTACAATACATTATAATTAGTTACAGTCACCATATTGTACAGTAGCTCTCCTTAACTTATTCCTCCTTCCTAACTGAAATGTTGTATCCTCTAACTAGTATATCCCCATCTCCTTCCTCTCTGAGCTCCTGGTAACTACCTTCCTATTCTCTGTTTCTCTAAGTTCTACTTTAGAGTGTACATGTAAGTGATATTGTGCAGTATTATTTTTCTGTGCTTTGCTTATTTAACTTAAAATAATGTCCTCCACACTCATCCATGCCACTCAAAAGACAGGGTTTCCTTCTTTTTAAAGGTTGAATAGTAATTCATTGTATGCATAACCATATATTTTTAGTCCATCTTCTGCCAATGAACATTTAGATTAATTCCATGTGTTGGGTATTGTGAATAATTCTGCCATGAGTATAGGCGTGAATGAATACCTCTCTTCTGACTCAACTTCCTTTGGATATATGTATGCCCAGCAGTGAGACTACTAGATTGTATGAATGTCCTGTTTTGGATTCTTTGCGCAACAACCATACTGTTTCCCACAGTGGGTATACGTACTAATTTATATTTCCAACTGTTTACAAAAGTTATGTTTTCTTCACATCCCCATAAAAACTTTAATTCCCTGTCTTTTTAATAATAGCCATTCTCCAAGTAACAATATGATGTCTAATTGGAGTTTTAATTTGAATTTTCCTGATGATTTGTGATGTTGACATTTCCTTTCAGATACCTGTTGTTCATGTATATCTTATTTTGAGAAATGTGTTTTCATGTTCTTGGACAATTTTTTTTCAGGTTGAATTATTTGTTTTTTGCTATTGAGTTGTTTGAGTTTCTTATACTATGTATATTTTTGATATTATATTTTTATAAGATATGTGTTAACAATATTTTCTCTTTCTGCGGATTGACTTATCACTCTGTTGTTTCCTCTACTGTGCAAAAGCCTAAGAATTCTGATTCTAATATCAATTTCTTCAATCTAGATTAATAGATAATTTTATCCATTTGTGAAGTATTATATAAGTATTATTATACACTAAAGATTGCTGAATATATGATAAAATGTGTACTTTAACATACAGATTGTGTTTTCACCTGTGTAACTGGCATCTCTACCAAACTGTCCAGCAGGTCATTCAAACTCAGTGTTTCTAAAACCTATTTTTTCCCCCATCTTACCAACTCATCTGCCAAACAATATTGATGATGTAATGAAGATGATAAGGATGATGGTAATGCTAATGATTACAAAGGCTCAAAATGCATCTGCCATTTCTTCTATATCTCCTCTTCAGTTAGCAGCATTGCCTTTGATCCATTTGCTAAGAACTGTATACACTCTTGCAAAAATCTCTCTACAGTCTTTGCCTTCTCATTTGTTTTCCTCATTTGCTGGAAATTTCCTATTTATGCCCTGTCTTGCCTTATTTATGGGACAAAAACTTTTCATTGGTTTTCACACAACTACCTATTTCTCTCCTCTATGACACTAGAAAAACCACTTTTATGGTACTAGAGCCAAATCTGATTGTGCCACACTTTTCTTAAGGTGGTTTACAATTGCTTTTAGGGTACAAGGAAAATTTTTGGCCCAGGATATAAGACTTCTCATCACCTAGAGCCAAATCATATTTAGTGACTTCTCATCCCAGGCACTATCCAGCCACACACAGTTATAGATCACATGATGCAAGGCCTTCAAACCTGTGACTATGAACAGTATTTTCCTCTTCATAAGCACTTTTGTACCACTTGTAAACTAAATAAAGAATTATTTACAAAAATGTTATTATTATTTCAATACAGGCTATATGTTCAAAAGATTTACTAATGTGTAAGCAATAAATTTTAAGTTATATTTTCTGTAGTGTGTTTATAGCCATGCAGTTGCCTCACATAGAACTCTTTTCAGGAAACAATCTGCTACATGAGTGCAAGTAACAAACAGTGCCAATTGCGGCACTTTAAGCATCAACCACAGCATTTGAGAGGAAACTACCTTCTACTTGAACACTTCCCACTAGTGACTGGACACATCAGAAGTCCTAGTGCCTGGTTATTTCTGGCGTACACAGGGCAATCTTTTCATTGAAATTCCATAATGGAATGATGAGGCTTTTTCTTAAAGCTTTACTGATGTATTGAGCTGTTTATACCCAATATTTCCTTTTTCCTCCACTACTTTCATGGAGATCAGATCAGATTAGCAATATGGTCAAAAAATCTCACTGACTTGACTACTCCTGATCTCTCTTCTCTTTATCTTGCATAGGCTCTCATGGTTAATTCTTTTGCATCAACTTGACTGGGCTAAGGGATAAGCTGGAAAAGCATTATTTTTGAGTGTGAATATGCTGGTTTTCCTGAGAAATATTAGTATTTGAATTGTAATGGTAAGTAAAGAAATTTGCCTTCACCAGCCTAGTTGGGTATCATCCAATCTGTTGAGGACCAGCATACAACAAGGAGTCAGAGAAAGGGTAAATATTCTCGCCCTCTTTTCTGAGGGATGGATGATGGATGGGACATCTGTCGTCAGCTCCTGCTCTCAGTCATTGAAGATTGGCTATTGGGCTTTCAGACTCCAATACTTACACCAGTACCTTATATCCACACACCAGTATGTAAGGTCTTTGGACTGAAACTGGGAGTTCATTAGTGGTTTCCTTGGTTTCAGCCCTTCAGTCTCAGCCTGAATACTACTAGCACTCCAGGCTTGCAGATGGCAGTTCAGAGGAGTAGGGTTCTGTAGTTGCATGAGGCAATCTCTAACCTCTCTCTCTTTCCTCTCCCACTGTCTCTCTCTATGTGTGTGTGTGTATATATATGTGTGTATGTATGTGTATATATATACATACATACACACATAAACACATATTGTATATAAACAGAGAGTGCCAAAAATGTATACACATTTTTAAAAAGGAAAACAAAATGTCTAAAAATTGTAATACCCACTTCCCATTTGACTTGAGCAATTACAAGAAGTGCTCAAACGTGATTCATATTCAGCTTTTTGTTGAATATAATCATTTATATTCATGATTTATATTCAGCTATCTATCTATCTATCTATAGATAGATAGATAGATAGATGATAAATAGATAGATGAGAGGCCAAAAATAAAAGAACCCAGTGTGTGTGTACCCTGTTGTTTGTCTTTCCTGGAGAATCCTAAAACACAGGTATTATTCTAATTAAGTTGTTTGTACTTCTAAATATGTCTTGGTATTTACTTCATTGAGTTTTCTGACTGACATAGAAGTCTTTCTTCATTCATAAAAGAGTCCTCAGACTCATAGAATTTTGAGCATAAAATAATTTTGTGCATAAAATAATTTGAAAATCAAATATTTTCAGAATAATGTTTTAATTATTTGTTTCTCTTTTCACCAGAAAATGAGCTATTTCATTGCTAGAATAAATAACTGATAAATGAATTCATTTATTCATTTATAGTTTTTAATTCAGCAAATAAAATTAATTATACCTATACTTTGTATGTGTGCATACACACACACGTATCTGGTTAAAAATCACCTTTAGTTTTTCAAGCAGGAAACATTTCTTAGATATCTGCTATTTTCATGTTCCAAAAGTAAAATTTATTGGATAGCTTGTGATTGAGCATGCTACATTATTCACTGAAATTTAGTACATGGGAATGAAAATAATTCTCCGAATCATTTATTTCTAAGACAGAAAATAGTAATAACTTTTCCCTTAAACCACACAGAGAACAAATACACCACAAGTACAGGTTTCAGAATAATGAACTCAAGCAATGTTAAAAATTGTAGAATAATGGTTGTGTAGCTTTATTCTATTGACCAGTCTAATTGGTATAGTAAGTAGCCATCAGGAAAACCTAAGCGATGTAATTAATAGAACTTATAAGTTTTATGTGAAATAACTGGGATTTAGCCTGACTAAGGACATATAAACTAACAAAATTATGACTTCAGTAAAGTTGTATTTTTTTTTCTTTTGGTGGCTTTTTGGCTGAGGCTAGGTTTGAACCCGCCACCTCTGGGGCTGGTGTCCTACTCCTTTGAGCCACAGGTGCTGCCCTAAAGTTGTATTTTTTAACATGACAGTACTTTCAAAAACAGAGTACTTTTCAAAAATCCAATTCTTTTTTTTTTTATTTAAATTATTTTTTATTGAGTCATAGCCGTGTACAATAATTCAGTCATGGAGTACAGTTTGCGGGCTTCACATACAATCGGAGATATTTTTATCAACCTGATTAATATAACATTCATGATATTTTCTCATTTATTATGTGAAAACAATTTTGATCCGTATTTAGAAGTTTTCTCCTGACCCTTCACATATTAAAATGTATATATATTAAATTAGTTTGCTACTTTTTATAATTTCTAAAATAAGTTTCTATTGATTTAA
>CAUYRH010144815.1:0-32566 GCA_963574655.1 Perodicticus potto
GGTTTGGGCCTAGAGCCAATTTCTGGAGTTTTCTTTGAATGTCTGGAGCCACTTGAGTGATAAATTTGTCTTTTAAAATTATCTGTCCCTCTATGGTTTCATTTGTCATTTGGGTGTGTTTTCTCATTGCCTCCCTAAGCCTCTTTTTTTTTTTTTTTTTTTTTTTTTTATTAAATAATAGATGTGTACAATTGTGCAATCAAAGTGCAAAAAGTTGTTGTTGCATAAAAAATAATATTACATTTTGGGTTTTTTTTGAATTTTTTTTAAAAAATTTAAGTTTTTTTATTAAAACAACAAATTTTGCCCCTTTTTTGAACCCTTTTAAACATCTATTTTTTTAAAAAAAAAAAAAAAAAAAAAAAAAAAAAAGAATGATAAAGTTCATAAGTAGACATGATTTCTTTTATTCAGCTACTCAGTGGGAACCCAAACCTCTTAAGTTAGGGGGAAAAAAATGAAATGTTAACATAGAAGATGGTACATTTTATGTGAAAATCAATAGGCTTTTCAAGAAATATGAAAAAATTCTTGTTGTTTAAGGAAAAATCTGGAGTTTTATATATAATTTGGTAACATTTAATCAGTATAAAATTGTCATTTTATTCAAAATATGTTAAATACTATCACATATTTAGAGAAAGTAGTGTTATATTTAATATATTTTTAATATAGTTACTACAAAATGTTAATTGACAAACAAAGTAAGAGATACTGCAATTACCAGCTGAGTACAAAAGTTAAAGAGGGGAATTTAGAATACCTCAATATAACTTTCAAATGATAAAAATCCTTGGTAAGGAGACTGGTTCCTATTGAGTAAATCAAACTTTCTACTTCTTCAAAAAATAATTTCATAATTAGATGCCTTACTAATTTAAGGCATTTTAATATATTATCTCCATTGAACAAAGCTCATTATTACCCCTTAATAAATGAAAAAACTAGAAGCCATGTGAATAGCTAGAGATGGAGCAAGGATTACAAAACAGGTCTTATGGCACCACATCTTCAAAGTAGTCTTCAAAATTTAAGAGGTAACGTTATTTATATCTAGCTGATGTTTTCCTGCTAGATTTGT
Organism: Perodicticus potto; assembly: GCA_963574655.1. Lineage (NCBI taxonomy): Eukaryota > Metazoa > Chordata > Mammalia > Primates > Lorisidae > Perodicticus > Perodicticus potto. Next base: position 1,082 of record CAUYRH010144815.1, read on the forward strand.
TGGGTTTTAAGATGGCTGCCTGTGCCCTAAAATGTTGAGGTTTGGGGCAGGTAAGTCCTTGGTTCTTGGAGTGCTCACTCTAAAGTAAGATAAGTGTCAAAGTTTATTGAGAAAGAGAAAGACAGGTAAACAGGACAGTTTACAAAACAGGATAAATTCACTATGCCTCCATTTGCAGGGCAAGTTGGCAAAGAGCCCTTGAACATGGCCTGGGCTTCTCCTTTATATGGCCTGGGTTGGGCTCACTTAGAGTAAGAGGAGGCGGCACAATCAGGGTCTTACTGCATATATGTACCTCTCATGAGTCTCTTTGAGAGCTCGGGTTAAGGGGTATGTGGCCATGGGATAATTGGTCTTAAAGCAGTCCTAGGTCACCTTCAAGAATCTATTGCATCTGTTGTTAAGCTAGAGCATTTTCTACATCTTTTTGCACTGGACAGGCTGAGTTCTGATTGGCATATTGGCAGCCTGGGGGCTCTGCCTCTGTTCTCCTTTTCCAGGAGAGGTGCTCTTAACTACTGAACAGATTTATTGTGACCAGAAGGAAGAATGAGGTGGACTCCAGGACTCCATGTTTGTTTCTTAGCTGGGTGTTGATTGTACAAAAGTTTCAGTGACAATTTCACTCAGTTTTGCACATTTATTATAAGTGAGATTTTAATAATTACATTACATTTCAAAGTAAATAAACAAGAATCAAATGAAAACAAATTTCCATTTCTCTCTTAGATGGACCTTTTCACAAAGCATTTGCCGTGCTTGACCATGCCCTCTATGATCTAGCTTCTAACCCTATCCCAACCCCCCTGCTTTATTTTTCTTCCTCATTCCCTATTTTTCCTAGCAAACTTTTCAAAATCTAACATGTTAAATATTATACTCCCTTAAAAAATGTGTATCTCTCCACCGTAAGAGAAGCAACATGGGGTGGTGCCTGTGGCTCAAAGGAGTAGGGCACCAGCCCCATATGCCAGCCATGGCCAAAAATTGCAGGAAAAAAAAGAAGAAAGAGAAGCAACATGAGGCCAGGAACATTTATGTGTTTCCTGCACTATTATATATCCCATACCTAGCATGTTCCAGGTGCTCAATTAATATTTATATGATGAATGAATGAATGGTTCGATGCCTGTAGTTCAGTGAATAGGGCACCGGCCATGTATATAGAGGCTGGTAGGCTCAAGCCTGGCCGCGGTCTGCTAAACAACATAACAATTGCAATCAAAAAATGCCCTGCTGTTGTGGCAGGCACCTGTAGCCCCAGCTACTTGGGATGCTGAGGCAAGAGAATGGCTTAAGCCCAGGGGTGTGAGGTTGCTGTGAGGTGTGATGCAGTGGCACTCTACTGAGGGCCACAAAGTGAGACTCTGTCTCAAAAAAAAAAAAAAAAAAAGAAAGAAAAAGAAAAGAGAGAGAATGAATCAATCAATCAATGTAAAAATACACAAAGTATCTAAATTTTCCTTATTGTTTAACTACATTATATTCCTGCAAAAGCAACTCATAAATTATTGTATTATTTTTATCTAATTTTATTAAATTGAATGTATGTGAGTCATATATTCTCATACAGGGAAAAGAAATAATATAGAGTAATCCTATATACATTCTATCCATGTTTTCTCAATTGTTCATTATTGTAAAAGTAGACTATAATTTTACATTCAGAATATTCATATACAACCCATTGATCTTATTCAGATTTCACTATTTTCACTTGTACTCATTTGAATATGTGTATGTATTTTGTTTTATATAATTTTATATTTGTATATACTCCACCACAGTCAAGATATTTACAGTTCTTCCATTCCAGAGATCCCTTGGACTGCTTCTACACAAACTCACTCACTTCTCTCATTACCACCCACTAACCTGTCTGTCACCCTGAGTTTTCAGTAGATAATTACAGTTGTTGATTATTAAAGTTAAGCAATTCTCAAATATTAAAAAATATCTGGGAAGAAGATTTTTGTGAAGTACCTATTTTCATTTCTCTGGGCTAAATTCTTAGGCATATAGTTACTAGATCATATGAGGTCTGAGATTAAGCTCAAGAACTTGCTGCCATGTGCTGGTAGTACTGTACAAACAATTCGGTAAGGTTTCACAACCTCTGTATATCAGTGTCTCACAGCTGTGTTCATGTTGATGTGTGCCAGTGTCTTGCTGAGTGGCATTCATTATTGTTGCATGTTTTTGTGTGCTGTCGTGAGAATGTCAGAGTCAGAGTTTGAATTGGAGCAACAAAAAAAGCATTTGATTTCTTGTTAATTTGGCAGGAGTTGAAGCAAAATCAGAGAAACATTAGTCCAAGTTTATGGGGATAATGGCATCAAGAAAATGGCAGGGTACAAATGGATTCAATGTTTTTCTGAAGGTAAAGAAAGTATCGCTGATGAAGAGATGTCCAGGTGGTCAGTACGAACAGAACTGATGAAAATGTTGCAAAAGTTTGTCAAATTTGTGTCAAAATTGTGAGCTGTGAGACTTATAGCAAACCGGGTGAACATGGGTAGAGAAAAAGGAAAATCTTAATTGAAAATATTGCTTAACAACTCAGGGCTGTTGCATCGCAACAATGCATCTGCTCACAGGGCACTTCTGGCGAAGGAGTTTTTAGCCAGTAAACAAATAACTGTATTGGGATACACTCCATACCCACTTGATCTGCCCCTGAATTACTTTTTTTCTTTACCTGAAGGTAAAGGAAATATTGAAAGGGAGATTTTTTGATGACATTCAGGACATCAAAGGTACTACAATGATAGTTTTGAGAGTCATTCCAGAAAAAGAGTTCTAAAATTGCTTTGAAAGGTAGACTAGGCATCAGTGCATAGCTTCCCAAGGAAAGTACTTTGAAAGTGACCTTAGTGATATTCAGCAATGAGGTATGTAGTACTTTTTCTAGAAAGTGTAAGAAGTGAATTTTTGGACCTTGTCTGCATATGCATGTTTATTTATGTTAGAAATTGACTAAGCAATTTCCCCACAGATAGCACCATGTTTCATATTCATTAGCCTTGTATGAATGATCCCATTTCTTCACATCTTTGTCAGTTTTAGGTACTGTGACTTTTTTAAATCTAATCTGATAAGTGTGTAGATACTTTTTCTTGTTGGTGGTCTCTTTTTCTCTAAAGAACTGTGGAACTGAAAGCCAAGGCTTAAATTATTCATTTTTGTTTTTCCAGTTCCTAATGTACTACCTGGAACATAATGGACCCTCAATACATAATATTTGGATGAATAAATTAATGAATAAAAAGCTATTTATACTCTACAATTTTAAAGTCTAATATATTTAAATACTATATTAATGCAAAACAAAGGAGATGTAAAACTTAAATCTATAACAATTAAAATGACCTTCCATAGATATAATTAGAACAAAGAAACATTTCAATTATATTAATTGAATTTCATGGGTTTATTTTTGGAAATTATTATATTTTCCATTGATTAAATATCTGAGGACATTCATTATAAGGTGCAACAATGGTCATTGAAAACTTTCATAATGGTGTTTTACAATGAGCAATTATACCAGAATAATAATTATAGTTATTTCCCAATACAATCTTTACCACAAGTAAACATATATGAGTATTTCTACACAAGATAATGTTCCATGATTAGTAATTATAACCTTAAACTATATTAGTAATAATAAATAACATGTTCACTTCACTTCCCAAAGTAGGTCAGCTACTATATTATCAGATCTAATTACTATAGACTCCGTACATTAAAAAAAAAGTCTCACTATTTGGTGAGAAAATAGAATTTTGTGTTTAGTATTCATTTTGGGAAAAAATACTTTTATTATCTGAAAATGTGACTTGGCATGGAGTAGGCAGTGAACCAGTTGAACTCAAGGTTTCATTTCTTTTTAATTTAGGGGTTAAAATATATGAAAGGCTCAAGATGAAATTACTTCATCAGAATTCACGTTTGATTTTCATCTTTTCAGCTACCCAGCTGCATCCATGCTCAACTGACTATATTCCCAGCTGCATTATTCAAGGAAGTCATTCAAGAAGGAATACTTGCAGTATGAGTTATACTGAGTAGTGAGCTAATTAAAAGGAACTCACAGCTGGATTTATAGAAGAGTCTCATCCTGATTGTAGGGTGCTAAAAATGTTTGTTGGCTGGATTATGTTCTTTGTGCCCTGAATCTGTAGTCTTCCCTTGTAAGAAACTGGTAAGAAGCCTCAATAAATGAATCAATAAGTGAATCTTTCTTCTCTCTTTGTTCTGTTAGAGCCTAATAAAATACATATCATATATGTGTAACTTCTTCATTTCAATGAAGTCTTCCTGCTCGAAAGTAACAGTAAGTATGCAATATTACAGCTCCAGTAAGGCACTATTGCTTATGGTCAAGTTAAATCCTTAATTTAAAAGATATATGTTCTAAAACTTGTATTTCCCCCACCGAAGACTCGTGTTTGCAGGGCTTTGCTTTTTGTTTATTTTTTCTCACCAAACCACAGGACTTCATATTTGCTAAAGTGTGTCATGCTACACTTGATCTACATGAAATCTAGTGGTGAGGAGGGTAAAGATAACAGGAGAATCAAAACAGGAAAATGCTATGAAAACAAATAAAATGGAGTATATGAAAAGAATAGTTTGAAAGGAAGCAACAGTGGAATGACTGAGTCCTAATGCAGCTCTGTCACTGACAAATAGTCTGACTTGTGAATCTGAGTCTTGGATTCTGCACAACATTGGTTATTTCAATTGCAAATGTAGAAACTCTGCAAGACAGTGCCTTTTTATTCCCCAAGGCAAGTTATTTTGTTAAAAGTGATCAATATTTGTTCCTACTGGTTTAAGTAGAAAAGGGGAATTTAATATAAAGGAAAAGGTGCACCTTAATTAAACCAAGATCAGTTAGTACAGTTGGGGCTCAAATGGAACTCGAAATCTGCTAACATAATAGTCTTCAAACTGGAGCCACCTACTTTCTTCTCTCAGTCATGCTGAATCAAATTTCATTTTATTTTTCCCTCTCTGCCTATTTTCTTTCTCTGTTTCTGTAGCTAAGTGCCTCCCATCCTATTCCCAACACAGAATAAGTAGATTTGAGATGTTCTCAATACACATTCCAGCTCTATAGACAGAAATACAGATGGGTCAGGTGCGAATCCGAATCTTCCACTTTCGAATTAACTGACTTGAGGAAAAAGTCGTATGGCTCATTTCTGTTTAGTGGGGTCCCTGGTAGCTGCACGGAGAAAGAGAGAGAACAGATTAGGGAGATTGGACATGTCTATTTTACTGAGGAAGGAACTATTTTAGAATTTTGAAGAAGTAAAAAAAAAATTATTTATGTACACAACAATAAAATTGTTCTAAATGTAGATTGGCATTTTTTTTAACTTTTATGAAAGTAGATGCATTTGAAGAAATTTGCAAGGCCCCAATTCTTTGCTATTTTTAAGACTAATTTATAATAACCTAATCCATTTCACTTAACAATCATCAGTGAATTAGTCTTACTTCTGAATATCCATATGTAAATTTCTATTATCATATTTGAAAATGAGCTATTAGGCATGCTTTTGATGACTTCCCTGATCCTTAAAATGAACATTTAAAGGAAGCAAAATTAACTTTATAAAAATAACTGTTAATGTTTATAAAACTGTAGAATTTATATGCTCAGTGGACTCAGATTCACTGTTTCAAATTGGTCCACATTCTTAGACTGTAGTTTATCCATAGGTTTGGGCCATCTCAATTTTCCCTTGTTTATTAATCCTCAAATAGTTGATGTTACACAAAAATACAAAATTTTGAATTATCCTAATACATTTTAACTGTTAGAAAGAACTTAAAACAAAAATTGAGGTATTTAGCACTTTCATATTTTAAGAAAGAATATTTTCTCATTTAACTGAAATTCTTTTGAAGCCTGAGTGGTATGAGGTCATTAAGAACAACAGCTGTAGATTCTCAGAAACTATTATTAGGTATTGTAACAGGGATGCAATTTGTTTAAAAATTTCTGTGATGATGTACAAGTTGGGTTGATTTTCCTAGTTAATTAGGGAAAAATGATAGTAATATTTATTGTTTTCATGTGTACTTTAAAAGGTTTTAATATTTGGGTGGCGCCTGTGGCTCAAAAGAGTAGGTCTCTGGCCTCATATGCTGGAAGTGGCAGGTTCAAACCCAGCCCTGGCCAAAAACCACACACACACACACACACACACACACACACACAAAGGTTTTAATGTTTATAAAAACCTATAAACATTTTTATCTGGGCTTAATTAAAATTATGAAATAAAGATACAAATTATCATTCACTTTACATCTCAAAAAGCCTCAAGGAAACGAATTATTTTGCTTATAGCTATAACCCAGGCGTGCACTCCAGTTGTGATTCAAATTCACCATTTTTTCTACTAGACATCAGGGTCTAATATTCACTAATAATTTCTATTTGCATAATAGTCATGTTTTTATTTAAAGAAATCTGACTGAACTAATGTCTTGTCTTTAGCAAGAACAACAAAGGTTTTTCTGGAGAGGAGTTATCATTTCCTTTTGAGCAATTATCCTTAAAAGTCCTAGAATGTAATTATGGAACCCAAATCCATATTTCCCTCAGTGAATTATTTATGATTTACATACATGCTTCTTGAGTCTATTTAGAATTTCATTCTGAGCTACTTTTTATTTTTTTCTTTTTTTTTTGGCCAAGGCTGGGTTTGAATGAATGATATTTATGAATGTACAGAATACCAACATCTTATTATTTTCCACATTTAGCTCCAGGTCAAGGTCTTTATAGTAGAATTTGAGGATATGGAGATTGCTTTACATCCAATGTAACTTCACTTTTAACATTTTCTTTTTTTATTACTGTTTCAGGTTCTTTTCTTTCTTTCTTTCTTTTTTTTTTTTTTTGAACATTAAATAAGTATGGTTCTATTTAATTTGGACCAACCTTATTTGAGGTATGACTAAAGCTTGAACTCCATCTTATCATAAGTACAGAAAAATAACCAGCAAGTCTAGTAACTCTTAATTGTTTCTTGAATAAACACATTGACTAGAATGATTTTGTTATCTATACTAACATGAAATTTTAGCATAACACAAAATAAAAGCATATTTTATTTCTCTAATTTTAAAGACTAACATTTGAGGCTAAAATATTTACCATAATAGTAATTTACACACAAAATGTTATAGTTGCACATATTAAGCTTTTTGTCCTCTCAAAAACAACAGATGCATTGGTATTTTCTAATTTTATAGATAGATACTGGGGTACTGGAAGTTTAAGATACTTATCTCTATATACGTGTGTATATAGTTAGCAAGAGGTAAAACTGATAACCTGGACACAGGCAGTCTGAATATCCTGTCTTGTAAGATAACCTTTAGGTATTTTGCTGGTGGCACTATAACAGATACGGATCTTTTGGCTGGTACCAAATACATGTAGACAACTTTCCTGAATTCTCTCTCACTGCCAGGTTCTTGATTCTCCTTCTGTAAATTCCTGACAACTTGTCTTTTCTCCGTTGCTGTGAAGACTTAATACCTTTATCTGATTGTCTGCAAATGTATGTCTTGCCCAGGCTACTTTTCCAAGAGTGAAGGCTCTTCATGGCTTTGTATGGCCTGTATTCTTCTAAACGAAACAAATGACTCAAACACAACACCAAAAACAGGAACTTCTAGATTGCTATTATTAGGGTGACAAAATCCTCATTCAGGCGACCACTAATGTATTTTTGAGGCCCCAAATGGAGAATTTATTTCTAATAAATATCTTCATCTTCTACTGGAGATGATGGAAATATGAAGAATAACAACCAACTCCTGATGACAGCTGTAAAGAAAGTTGGTATCTAGGTCACAGTGTCATGATTTAGAGTGGGACTGGCAGGGATGGGTCTAGTTTTGGGGAGATAATCAACCACCCTATTAAACCTGACATTCCCCCTCTATTATCAATTTGTTTAAATTTAGACGAACAATTTCAAGGCTCACAATCTAACTTTTTACATAAATAAACATAATACACAATTGTTTGCAATTTTGAGGATTTCTCTATCTAAATAACGAAGTCCAACTTCTTTGATTCCTTACTAATTAATCAGTTAACCTTCTGTAAGCAGATTTTAAAAGCAGTAATAAAACTTATTTTTATCCAAATTAACTCCTCTAAAGTTCATCCTGTGGTGCTAGAAGCTTGAGCTAAAAAGTAAAATATACTTTTTGTTCGTTTAGGAACAACTCATAAAAAGTAAGTTCATTTTTAACTTGTTTAAACAGGTAAATTAGTCACATTCTAAATGATGAGCCATTGGGGAAAGGATAAATTGTTCATACAAGAAGATTATGTTACTCTGTCCAACCTCTATACCAGTATCTATAGAAAGCCCGATAGGTATTTGTTCAATTGATATGTTAGAGCTGCATTTTAACCTAATTTTTATTTTAAAAAAGAGATTTCTGGAAAAGTAGGTAGTCTTATTTCCACAAAAGTCATATTGTCAACATTAATACCTGATCCTAAAGATATTACACAATCTCTAATACACGCAAAAGGATAAATTGTGTATGTGTATTTTACACTGGGCAAGTCATTGAACTTGGCATTGTACTATTGTGCAATTTTCATCATTTTCCCTTCACCTATTGATGTGCCAAAATCCATAAACATTGTGTGATCTTGGGAAGTCCATAGCATAAGGAACAGAAGGAAGCAAAATTAATGGTAGACATGTTTACAGACTAGTACCATGTTTACAGAAATCTTTTGGCTAATTCAGTAGTTGTCCATAAAAGGAATAGAGTAATTCTGACCATTTCTTTATCTCTGAGTCTCTTCCAGCAGGATTTCTCAACCTACTGACATCTTGGAACAGATAATCTTTTGCTTTAATGGTCTTTAATGTGCATTATAGAATGTTTAGCGTTGTCACTGACCTTAAGCCACTAAATGCCAACAGCACCCCCAACCAACCCCAAGTTGAGGCAAATAAAAATGTCTCCAAACAACAAAATGTCCTCTGGGGGCAAAATTTGTGGTTAGACACCAGTAAGCTACAGGGAGTGGCTCAGTCAGGTGCAAAGGAAAGCAGTCTATTTTACCTTATCCTCATGGCAGTCTTGTTTCTAAGCCTAAATATATAGCTGGCAATACAGAGCTACCAGGAATTCTCCATCTCTGCTTGGTGATTCTAGTTTTTAATTATCTTTTAGAGAGGTAGGAATTGATTCACGAATATTTGATAAAGGACTCTGACTTCTAGATTAGTTACAGGAGCTCCCCAACTTGGAAGTAGAAGCGTTGTTTGGCAGAAGGATCTAGAGTTTTCTCAATCCTGAAAGGAGCCATTAGTCTCTGCTAGTAGAGAATTTTCTAGAACAAATGGATGAGGTCTTGAAGTTCATGCCCCTACTTGTTTATCTTTTGTCAGAGTAGCAAAAGAGAGATCTTAGAATATACATGAGAATCTCTGGGTGTTTTCATTTGAAGCCAGGGGTTGCTGATTACAAGGCTGTTACCAGAACATGGATTTTTTTAAATAAATGGTATGAGCTAGTGTTTGTACTTTTGTTATCTATTTCCACATCTATGTCATAGGGCAGTTTCTCTAAGGGAAAGACTGAAACTCTGTGATATTTTTTGGTAATTCATTGAACAGTAAGTACTTCTTTTTCAATCAACAAAGATGAGAAACAAAGAGTAGGATTGCCCAGAGGAAGAAGTTGAACCACCACATGATGGTAACAAAGGCCACCCTGAGTAAAGTCGATGGGGAGTTCTGAAGCTGGGATGTCCCTACAGAGTCATATTGCTATAAGACAAGGATGTTGGCTTTTGTGCACCCAACAAACCAGTTGCTGAGTGCAGACTGTCCATGGAAAAGTGGTGTGGATTTATGCAAGGCGGATCTTCCAGCTGATGACAATTCCTGGAAAGGGACAGAGCTGAGAACTCCTAGTCATGGACACTGCTGGAAGCTGGATAGGCGTCTACTCCATCTCACACACTCATCCCTTACATCAAAAGCCATATAACTGCTTTTGTAAGTTGCTGGAAATTCTGAGATGCTCTTCTTAGCTAACCCTGGGCTCAGCATTAAACTGGGAGAAAGATTGGATTGTGAATATTTTAGATACTCCTGAAATTATTATGTTTCCTATTCTCTAATTTTTTACTCACTCCTTGAATGGGTTGCTGGAGTTTCTTTCAAGTTCATATAAGAAGTTCATGGTGAAGCATCTAAAGGTAGTAAAAACTATTGTCAAAAAACCCCCAGGTTTTCCCATGATGGCAGTGGCCTCAGAAGTACTCATGAATGATACAGCATTGATCATCCATAGAAAATTGAATCAAATATTTCCAATTTACTTAAAAAATTTTATTAATTTTTTTCTCCAGAAGTACAAGATGACATTCTATAAAGTGGAAAATGAAAACTAGAAATATATTTTTTTAAATAGTCATAATTATTGATTACATTTACATTTTATTTTTGTCACCACATAGAATAGCATATGCAATATCTCACACCAGATGAATATAATTGCTTTGCATTTGCTTTTAGCCTCTGATTTTTAGAATAAGTAGGCCATGACATTTTAGAAACTAAGGGAAAACCGCAAATAACAACAAATCGTAGAAAATCTTATTAAAAATAGATTCAATCTTCTTAATCTGATTCCTACCACAGTCATCAAAATAATTTATGCTTATCAATATTTTAACATGTTTCACTGGTTACCATCATTTTTGAAATGTGTATTGTAACTTCTTAATTTTTGAATTTTAAAATATGCTTCATCCTTTTAGGCTAAGATCTTTCTGAATCTGAACTTTAATGATAATTATTTGCAACTGTTATCATGGAAGAAAGAAAAAAATCCAGAGAGGGAATCAAGAATAAGAACATAGATGTTCCCATGAGAGGAACAAGTAAACGCTTTAATCGTCAAAAATCTCTCATCTCTGCAACCTGCCCTGAACTCTGAGAAGAATAGTAAACAGTATTAGCATTTGGCCTACTTTTTGTTCCCTGTATGTGTGTATGGATGGATATATCTATCTAACCTCCTCAACACTTCTGTACAATACACAATATGATGCATGCATGATTTTTAGAGCTAGCTTAAGATTGTGGAGATAAATTTTCAGGAAATAGAAATGCCCCTGTTATTCCTCTGCAAAGCAAACAATGTGATGTCAGGAAGAAGACAGATAATGGATTTCTAAAGAAACATGAAAAGTACGTACAAAGCTCTCAAGCAAATGCAAATCATACCTAACTGTCTTGCAAGAATTCTAGAGAAAGATGCCCTCGACCAGGGGCAGGAGGGTGTGCTGAAAACAAGAAAGTCCTCTTCTTGTGCCCTTCTCCAAGCTGTCTAAACTCCGAAAATAAAATTAGATGTAAACAAAGTCTTCTCAGACACAGAAGACAGGATGGGGATCAGAGACATCAGTGCCTGGTCATCCCAGAAAGAAGAAAAAATTTTAGATGAAAAAGAAAACCAGCATAGATCAGTTGCCATTCCAGGGAAAAGAGCTGAACCCTCGCAGAGATTCCATGAGAAGCAGCCGCATAGGAGAAGGAGGCGGCGCAAAACCTCCCTGGAGATCGATGCCCCCAGGCGAGGAGAGGGCAGGTGGGAGATTTGATTCTCTCCACTTACCTGGCAGTCAGCAGGTCCCAGGAGGATGGAGAGGCTTTCTGCCCCCACTTTCCCCAAAGCTGCTGCCCCTGGTGAAGTGGGAGCTTCTCGAGGAGCAGCATCAGTCTGTCAGGTCTCTTGGGGCTGCTGTCTCTACGGACCTCAGTCCACAGGGCAGTTGCCGCACTGCTCTCCGCCCAGGGCGCACCTGTGCCCTCCCAGTGGGCTTCAGCCCCTCATCTCTCATCTTGATCATTCCCACACAAACGTCTCCCAACTGCAGCCCAGTCTGTAGGAGCCAGAGGAGCCGGTGTGTCTGCAGCATTCGTGTAATCCCAGAGTCTGGACATTCCAGGTGCGAGCGACAGAAATGAACAGAGTTCCAGCTCCGCTAGGCTTAGAGACCCCCACCCCCATTTCTCCCCAACCCTCCCCTCCACAGCCGCCAACAGAGATGGTTGACTGCGTCTCTCAGAAGCGGTGCGCCCGCCACCGCGACCCTGAGGCTTCTGCAGTGGGGCGCAAACCTGTCCTCTAACGACCTGCAGTGGCCTGAGAAGCGCCCGGCCTGCGAGGTCCCTGCTCATGCCGCCCCGCCCCGACCCCACTGCTCCCCAGACTGTTCCATCAGAGCAGGGCGCAGCCCAGGGTGGAGGACGTCAAACCCGCTGGAGCAACCCTCAGGCAACTCAGGATCAGCACACTTGTCCCTGGCTTGGCCCACAGCCAGCCCTACGCCCTCAGGACTCCATCCTGTGCACATGGTGGGGGCCATTATTCTTCCTGCCGCACTACCCCATCGCATGCTGAGTCCTAATAATAAAAGTGACACTATTTTCTGGATGTACCAATGACACTCAAAAGAACAAAGGTTGGCAAAATTTCTACCTTTATTTACTCATATTCAAATGCATATTCTAGAATTACTCTAAAATAAAACTGTAGTTTCAGATGACATCAACAACAGCAATAATAATAGTTACCATTTCTTAAGGAATTATTCTGTACAGTCCTTGTGTTTAATTCTTTTCCAAACATAGTAACACTTAATTCTCATAACTCTATGTGGTAGGCACTATTACTGTATCTTTTTACAGATTAAGCAATTGAGGATTAGAAAGCTGAATTCAGTTGTCAATTTTACAGTGATCCTAAAGTAACATTGCATCTGTTATTCAGATATTTTGCCCTGTGAACAGAGCTCCATTTAGTAGCTCAATGTGGGACTACAGGGAAAGACTCCGTTCCTAACGGAAATTAGAAATAAGTATGTAAGAATGTTTCCTGAGCAAAAATACTTTCTAGCCGGAGAAGTGAAATTAGCAAATTTAGAAGTGTTACAATTAAATTTAGAAGTCATGAGATTGCTACTCCATTCTTAAAATCATTATGCTTCCAGTTTGCTCATGCTCCAAAGATAGTAAGAAAATGCTGCTTCTCCCATCAAACGCCATGTATGAAATTCACAACTCCTGACAATCATTCTGACAACTCCTATCCGCAGAAATGTGTTCAGATCACAAATGTGAGACAGGCGTACACATGTCTAAATTCAACACAAATGTATCCATCAACATCTTTGTGCAAAGCATTGGCGTTGACGCTGTAGGGAATACACAGAGGAAAAAATAAAAGTACAGTGAAGACATTAAATATTATAAGGAGGAAAACACAAAAATCACATTCTACAATGCAAGAAGTTCATATAGAGCACTCTTTTTTTGTTTCAAGGGGGGAGATACTATATCCAACTGGAACATGTTAAGAGATAGTATTTGATATATAGAAATAAGTTGAGTAGATACGGAATATGAGCAAGAAATCTTAGGGAAGACAAACACCGAGACAGGAATCAAAATATAATTAGGGTAGCGCACGGCACACAAGTCAAGAGAGGAGAATTTTTTTAAGTTTGGAGGGGTAAATATTGGCATATTGAAAAATAAGATTTGAATTTTCCATGATTATGAGTTCTGCAATGCGACGATTCTCCTTACAACTCTACTGAATGATGGTTAACATTTGCTGTATAGGATTCTCCAGTGAAGAGAGAATCCAAATAGGAAAGGCAACTTTGGGAGGGGGTGGAAACAATTATAATTCATTACAGACCATTGCATATTCATTTCTCATTTAATAAAAATTACTCAGCTTGTCTTTTATGCTACTAAGAAAATATGAAGCTATTCTAACTTCACAAATTTTTACTTATTGACCATAAGAAATGTGTTGATAGTACTAAAATGAAGAACATAGTGTTTCTTAAAGGGCTGCAGGAGCATCAAAGGTTTCTTAGGCAGTGGTGTTAAAGGAAGATCCTGAAAAATGGGTGGAACCAGGAGTACAGGTAAAAGTGGGAATGACCACAGAAGGTGTATGTATATTTGTCCGGGACTACACAGATCCAAAGAAAGAAGTACATCTTGATGCTCTGTTTCTTTTGTTAAAAGTATATGCAATCTACAAAACAACATGTTTACTTCTTCATTAAATATACTTTGAGATTAAAAAAAAAAATAAAAGAAGGTAAAGGGGAAAAACCATAAATTGAAAGAGATGAAAGAGATCAAGCCATTGCAATTTATAAAATCGATACAAAGTGTAGGCCTATTGGAGAAATTTAACACAAAATGGATATTTGAGAATAAAAAGAAATTATAGTTGGCTATTTAGGAAGGACATTAGTAAGGTAGGTAGATTTTTTGAGTTGTATTTTTACAGATACATAATAAAATAAACATGGGTAAAATAATATGACGTTAAAAATTTTCTACTAATCAACCCAGTGTGTGATAGTGTGGGAAGAAACATAAAAGGTCATAGGACAATTAAGTTTACAAACTCTCATCCTAGAAACAGCGCTACACACCTGTTTGATAAATACCATCACAATCACCTCACAGGTGCTCCCCTGGGGAAGCTATGCACCAATACCAGTGCCTCGGCCATCCTTCAGAGCGATTTTGGAACTCGTTTTCTGGAAAGGTTGTCAGAGGTGACATCATACTACAAGTTTATAAACTCATCCTAGAAAAAGTGCTGCATACCTGATTGCTGAATATCACTTTGAAATACTCCCCTTGGCCATCTAATGACCATAGTGATATGTAGCAGTGAGCTATGTAGCACTTTTCCTAGGATGAATTCACAAACCTAAGTGTCCAACCTTCTTGTGCGTGTGTGTCCAGATGGGTTGGTAGAGATGAAACAACATTGCTCATGAATTAGTAATTTTTGAAGACAAGTCACGTGCACAAAAGACTTCTTTGTACCAGACTCCTATATATTTAACATTTTCCATTATAAAAAGTGAAAATAAAAATAAAAGGATGAAAGACACAAGCACTTTTAGGGATTTAAAACTACTGTGGGTGTTCAGAACAAAATGTTTTAATATACATTCTTGTAAATTTCATTATATATGTTTATTTCAAATATACTAAAACTTTAACTGATAATAGTTTGATTTGTATTTTAAAATGCAAAGATTAAAAAATATAAATAACATTTTCTATCTAACTTTGGTGCTTTAGCCTTCCTAGTCAATCTTTGCATTATAGAGTTTCCTTCAATCGCTAACCTTTTCCTCTGATCACCCTTATTTTTTTCTTTCTACTTAAAGTCTATGTATTTCATAGGCTCAGAAAAAGCCCCCATGTTTCTGTATGTGTATATCACTTATCTCTGTAATCATTACATGTAGATAGCATTAGATTATAACTCTACCATTTTTCTGTTACTTCATTCATTTCTACACTGTCTTTATTCATAATAACAAAAAGAATTCTCATCTAGAAGTAATTTGGATTGAGCATTGTATTCCACTTATACTAACAATAGACAACAAATTATACTACTTAGTGAAGATAGCTTTGAGACCTTTTGGTTCAATCTTATAGGTTGATAAATATAGCAAGACCGAAAATAAAGAAATAATTTGCTAATAGTTACATGGTTACTTACATGTTCTTAAAACTACTTTAAGTAATTTTAGGGCCAAGGTAGACATTTCTCAGAAGAATTATATTTGATCAGGGCCAAGAATTATAAGTAATAAGTCAATAGCAAGATTTTCCAGAAGTTGCACTATGGTAATTAAAGGTATTTCTTTTTAAGTGTTCTGGAAATGAATTCAATGCTGGCTTAGGCTAAGGGTTTATATATGATAATTAGTATAACATAAGATATGTACTATGGATTTAAATACATAATAAATACACAGAAACTACATTAAGCTTAAGTAATTATCTTTCACTGGTCCACTGATTACTTATATTTAACCTTTAAGAAAGAACAAGATTCATCATCTAAGAGGCCTAGATGAAAATTCTGTCTCTGCTACCTGTAGCTCTGTGTGTTAGGAGCTAGTTACCAAAAACTTTTCTCAATCTTTGTTTTCCCAGTTATACGGGGAAGATAGTCATTTAAAGATTTGTGTATGAAGTGAATGAGATAAATATTGTGAAGTGTTCAGTATAAATAAATATTATGTACTATAATTACAATAACTAAAGCTAAGGCTGCTACTCCTGTTTTATTTATAATTTATTAAATAGGTAACTCAGTAAGTAAATTGCCAAATTAACAAGTTTGCTTCCAGCACACATTTTTAGGGAGGTTGGTTGGACACAACAAATCAAGGTCCCTGAATTCCAGCATAATTCACTTAGACTTTCCTATTATAGATGTTTCGGGTCCTTCACAAAGAAATCAAACAGATCAGGAAGGAAAAAAATCAAACATCCCCTTTTAAAAGGTAAGCAAAGGACGTGAACAGTAGCTACAAAAGAAGCTAGACAAATGAATGATAAACATATGGAAAAATGTTGTGCATCACTAATCATCAGAGAAATGCTAATCAAAACCACAATGGCATGTCACCTAACCCCAGTGAGCATGGGTCTCAACAAAAAGTGCCAAAACACTAGATGTTGGCATGGATGCAGGGAGAAATGGACACTCACACACTGTTGGTGGGGCTGCAAACCAGTACGACCACCGTGGGAAATGACATTGAGATGTCTCAAAGAACTAAATTAGACCTCCTACTCTATCTAGCCATCCCAATACTGGGTATTTACTCAAAGAAAAAGCAGCCATTTCATCAAAAAGACTCACTGGAGTGTTTATTGCAGCACAATTCACAATTGCAGAGATGTGGAATTAACCCAAGAGCACAGCAATTCATGAATGGATTAATAAAATGCAGTGCATATATACTGTGGAGTACCACTCAGTCATAAAAAGTGTTAGTGGCTTATGCAACAATCTGGATGGAAATGGAGACCATTCTCCTAAATGAAATATCAAAAGAATGGGAAAAGCAATTTTGTACTTGATACAAAATTGGAACTTACCAATTGGCCTCTATTATGGAATCTTTAAGGACACCAAAATGTATGTAACATTCTGAAATAAAAAAGAAAAATTATTTACAAAGTGAATAATTGTATGGATTTAATGTTTTAGAAGAATGTACCTTATGATAGGGTGGGGTACTTGGAAATCCTGGACCCAATCCTGCCCAAGGAAAATGAAAGAGTTAAAACAAAGAAAGCCACAGGGTACTTGGCCACCCTCCAAGGAGGCTGAGACCACATTGAACTTTAGGAAAGACTACTGTACCATTCCTGGTTATGCATAAAATACCCCCAAGTTATTGGGAGGTGTCATTTATGCTTGCCTATAAATGAACTTGTTGTTTCTGGGTGCCTCATGGAGAATCGCCCCATCTGCCACCACTGGAGCCCTTCCTAACATCCCTGAAAAAGCTCTTGTCTCTGGTCTGCAAGAGTCCGCTTTCTCCAATTTCCTTCTTTGGTATCAGTTCATATTAAGGCAGAGGCTTTAAAAGCCCTTAAAACACATAACAGATACTAAATAAAATCAGGTATTAATTCAAAGTAACCAATTAGGAAGCATCTGTCATGGTCTAACTTTTATAACATATTTAATTCACAACTAACTATAGGCTTTTTGCTTTTTTCCCTCCTTTAGTAATCTCTTTTGAATTTTCCATGATCTAGTAGTCTTTTACTAAGTATTAAGCTAAAAAATACACAGTAATTTGGAAGGACAAGTAAAGGCTTTTCATGAATGAAATGAAAATCAAAAAGTTAACCTACAGATTTTGATTCAATAAACTTAAAAAGCTCTTCTAAATGTTAATTTTGTGTGAAATTTAAAACATAGCACAAGATATAAACAGCATGAAACAAAAGTATCTATTAACAGTCCATGAGAAACATTTTATCCAAAGACTGTTCTTACCTTAGAGATTTTAAAGTCATACAGAAAGAAACAGAAACTATTCCAAAGTAGGTCTAGAGAATTTCTAAAAGAAAAATCTTGATTTGTATTTAGAGATGTATTAAGATATGATGAGATGTGTTATGGGGAAAGTTAACTAAAATAAGCAGGAAAAGTTTGCTAAGTAGACAAGTTTATCCAAAACTAAATACATACTCTTAATCTAAATAAAATATCGTTCTCATTTTTTTCTTTTATTCTCAACACTAAATACTATTATTTTTGAAGAAGAGGCACATCTCTTTCCCCCTCAATCCTTTTCACTGCAGCAACTAAATACTTAAAAATAAAATTGGGCCCTTAGCAAGATAGGGTGAGAGTGGGATGACAGATGTGGTTGGGTTATTTGGATTGGTTTGGGTCAGATTGACGTGGGTTGTGATGGGAGTGAGGATTATTATCTTGCAGATAGATTATTTGGAGAACAGAGTTCATTTGACAGTAAGATTCTGGAACACATCCGAGATGCAGCTAATACTCCACAAAGTTGTGTATAAAACCCCAATTTTGAACTGTCCCCAGGGCCTACAGTCACTAGGGTGGAGCCTGACCAGGGGTGCAACTCATTAATAAATTACACTCTCTCTGTCTCCTTCTCTCTCTCTCTTTTGGCTAAAACTTTATTTGTTCTTTTCAAATTGTTTGGGAAACTATCTCAAGCCACCACACTACTCTAACAATAACACTATTTCATTCTTATTTAATGCTATTCAAAATTAATTCACATCCCTCAATATTTTTTTTCATTAAATCATAGCTGTGTACATTAAATGCAATCATGGTGTACAATGTGCTGGTTTTATATACAATTTGAAATATTTTCATCGAACTGGTTAACAGAGCCTTCATGGCGTTTTCTTACTGTGTTCAGATATTTATATTCTGTATTTAGTAAGTTTCACCTGTACCCTTCTAAGATGCAACCCCACATCCCTCAATTTAACTCACAATAACGAGGGCAATGAAAATAGTTATGGGTACTTCTTGGAGTATGTGCACTATATCCACTGAATGAGTATTTTTGTGATAACTATGGGAGACTATTTAAAATAATCATTTGACAGAAGCAAAGCTTCATAGAAAGATAATGACTTACTCATTGTCACATAACTAGCTGGTATCTGATCCCAAATTAAAAACTAGCTGGTTTGATACAAAAATAAGTATCTAGAACAAAGAATCATGTTAATGAGGTATTTAAGTATGGCAAAAATGAAAATGGTTCTGTAGCATGGGGAATAAATTTGGGTATTAAGTTAAAGTGAAAAAGCAAAAGGAGAAAAAGGGATCCTGTATAACTTATGCAGGTAACCACTTTTTTAGCATTCATTTAAATGTACTTTATATTCCACTGAAAATGAATTTCTGAATTAGGATTTGCAGTCATGATCACTGGGAAATCACTGGTGAATTTCAAAGACAAGTGTGGCATTCATTAAAGTTCAAAAAGTCTTGTACTTTAGTAATACAATATGTAAATGGGGATCATGCCGGTAATCCTTTCAACCCATTTCACAGTGTTTGTTACTTGACCTCTTAAATTGTCTGTGGGAATTTTTTGGAGAGTGGAAATAATTTCTTTAGGAAAAATATGTACTCAGGATACATTGTTTAACCAAGATGATCTTTCATTATAGCACATGTACATAATAACTACTAATAGTTTCTCATTATTATTATTATAACCACTAACAATTCTGACTATTAATATGACTACTAATAGTTCCTACACTGCCAGTCACTATGATTGATTAGTAATAGATTTATTTATAAATATTAACAGAAACAAATGAAATGAACATTATATTGCAACAGTGCTAGCTGAAGCAAATTTTGGTGTGTTATTTAATATCATTTATAAAACAAAAAACATTTTTAACAGAAAATGAACCAATTACTAAAATTCTTGGCTAATGAACTTTAGTCATGAAAATAACTAGTCTAATTTTATTTCCTGTATAAAATGTAAATTCTTGTTGAGCAGAAATTGAGACTTATAATTATGCGCTTTTCAGTTCTTAGATCATAATTACTATAAACTCGTGTTTAGGAAGTATTTATGGAGTAAATGACTCAACCAACAGGTTTCATTGTTACAGTATTTTAGGGCTGTGAAAGAAGAGAATGTTCAAATTAGAATCAAAATCTTTCAAAAGGTATCCCTTCCCGGGAGGCACCTGTGGCTCAAAGGAGTAGGGCACCGGACCCATATGCAAGAGGTGGCGGGTTCAAACCCAGCCCCGGCCAAAAACTGCAAAAAAAAAAAAAAAAAACCTCCCTTACCAGTTGTATTCTCCTCGTCTACACATGATGGAAATGATACAGTGCATAGAAAAGAGAATTAAGTGATTTAGGCTTTCATTTAATTTTGCCATCGTAATTTTTATTCTTACTAATACTCATAGTCTCTCTGAAAGGGATATTTCGTTCATAACATGCACAAGTACTACTATAATAACACTATATTTTCTCATTTCTACGAGGCTCTTATAGATTATTTAATATACGTGGTAATATAAAATTAAATTATGTTAAATATATTATTTGTATAAATGTGAATACAGATTTGTGACTGTAAAATATTGAGAAGCTTTTGTGTTTTATAACATAAAGATGTGAATTTTCGTGCATGATATCTCAATGCCCCAAAGTTCTCATCTTTTTCAGTAACACACTCCAAACACCACCCACATCATACTCCCGTGGATGAGTGCTGCAGCAACATTGCAAATATAAGTTCTCCATTCTCGCAAAGCCCCTTATGTGAGAACCCATGCTCTCGGTGCCGGGGAAGCTTTGCCTCTTATGAATAACTAGTATTAGTTTTTAAGATAGTGGCTTACAATATTACATGTAAGCATGCATTCTTTTTCCTGTAGTTGTCAAGATTATCACAGCCAAATGTTTCCTTTGTATTTAATAAACATTAAAAAAACCTAAAAAGCATATTATGTTAAAGCAAGTCTTCTGCTTTTTTTAGTTTATCTTATTCCTTTTTCTTTTTGAAATATTTGTGTGTATATTTATGTGAACTCAGAATAAATTCTGTTTCTTAGTTCTATGCCTACTCATTTTCACTTTATTTTGTATTTATTTATTTGAATGTCTATGTGGAAAAACTTTATGTGGAAAAAAAAATTAGCTCCGTAATATTTGCCTGCTATAACATTTCACCTAGACTTAGTAAACCACACGTGAAAATCCTTCTAATTACATTTTTGTCAACCTTAATTTTAGATCTAAGCAAAGTGACTGCCCTTGGCTGCTAGTTTTATTACTGTGTTGGCACTTTCCAGCTTATCTCTTTTACGTGGGTGTGTTTACCTTTATACCCTGCATCATCTCAACTTCGAGCAGTTAAGCTTTCTTAGATTCTTTTTGTCAAATTATATTTTTCAAAATATTATGGGGGTTCAAATGTTTCTGGTCACGTGGATCACTCTTGTAAGGCTGAGCCAGGGCTCTTGGTGCGGCCGCCACATCCAGTGTTCCCGGCACCCATGGGCTGGATTCCACCCACCCTCCTCCCTGCCCTGACCTTTCCCTCCCTCTCTGCGCTCATGTGTCCTTTGGTTAGTTCCATTTAGTAGTGACTATGTGTGTTGTTTGTTTTTCCATTCTTTAGATAGTTTTCTTAGTCTCCAGTTCCATCCAAATTGCTGCAAAACACATTAATCATCTTTTTCGTGGTGGACTGATATTCCTTGGTATGCATGGATCACTTTTGTTAGTATGCTTGCGAGTCAATGGACACTTTGGTGGAGTTCAGATATGCAAAAATATTTGAATGCAGGTGTCTTTTCAATAACAAGAGTTCCTTCATTTGGGTAAGTAATCGGTAGTGAGATTGCTGGATCCAGGGGCAGGTTCACTTTCAGTTCTTTGAGGAGTCTCCAGACTGTTCTCCACACAGACCGTGCTAACTGCAAGGCCACCAGCCTTGTATGTTCTCCTTTCTCTCTGCATCTAAGCCAACACCAATGGGTTTTGAGCATTTTAATAAAAGCTATTCTAACTAGGCTAAGGTCATACCTCATTATGGTTTTAATTCTCATTTCCCTGATAATTAATGATTATGAG
Source organism: Perodicticus potto (assembly GCA_963574655.1). Taxonomy (NCBI): domain Eukaryota; kingdom Metazoa; phylum Chordata; class Mammalia; order Primates; family Lorisidae; genus Perodicticus; species Perodicticus potto. The sequence goes on from CAUYRH010144815.1 coordinate 23,147, forward strand.
CATTTTTCCGTAAGTTTATTGGCCATTAGTCTATCTTCTTTGGAAAAGCTTCTGTTCGTGTCTTTTTGCCCACTTTCTAATTGGGTTGTTTCTTCTATTTTTCATGATTTGCTTGAGTGCTTTAAATTCTGCTTAATGGCCTTTACTGGATGTATAGCTTCCAAATACTTTCTCCCACCCTGTAGACTGTGTGTTTGTTCTGTGTGTATCTCCTTACCACCGCAGAAGCCTTTTAATTTAATGAAGCCCCATCAATTTCTTTTTGTTGTTGTTGGGATTGCCGGTGGGGTCTTCTTCATAAATTCTTTGGCTAGACCAATAGATAGTATGTAGAAGAGTTTCTTCTAGAATTCCTGTAGACTCATGCCTTACAGTTAACACTCTTTTCCATCTTGAATTCATCTTTGAGTAGTGAGAGATATGGATCTTAATTTATGTGGTTATACACTTTCCCAGCACTATTATGACAAACTCATAGCTAATATCCTACTCAGTGGGGAAAGTTGAAAGCATCCCCTCTAAGAACTGGAGTGAGAGAAGGGTGCACACTGAAACCTTCCATTCAACATTGTGATAGAAGTACTAGCCAGAAGAATCGGGCAAGAAAATGAAATAAATCAGGAAAGAAGTGGTCAAACTATCTCCTTTTCTTGATGACCTGATCTTGTATCTAGGAATTCCTAAAGACTCCACAATGAGACTCCTGGAATGGATGAATAAATTCAACAAAGTCTCAGGTTGCAAAATCAATGCATGCAAATAAATAGTATTTCTTATACCAAAAAAAGTCAAGCTGAAAGTCAGATAAAATATTCAATACTATTCAAAATAGCGCCAGAGAAAATAAAATAACTAGGAATATACTTAACCAAGGAAGGTGAAATAGCTCTAGAAGGAGAACTACTATGTATCAGACAATGAGGAAAGATGTGCAGATGACACAAAGAAAGGGAAAAACATAACATGCTTGTGGATCTGTAGAATCAACATTGTTAAAATGTCCGTACTGCCCAAATTGATTTGCAGATTCAGTGTAATCCCTACCAAAATACCAATGCCATATTTCACAGACCTGGAAGGTAAGTTCTCACTTCACTTGGAACTGAATAAGAGCTGGAATAGTGACAACAATAGTGTGCTGAGAAGTGAGATGTATAAACAGATACTTGGGTTTAACATTAAGGACAAACTCTGGAAGTTGACACAGATATTTCGTGGCCATATATAAAAATCACTGAAATTGAGATGAGAACAAAGGTTTCAAAAAAGAAGGACCAATATATGATCCCCGGAAAACTGAAATTTTAAGGTATGAACTAAATAAAAAGACAGAAAAGGAGTGTTCAAAAAATATTTAAATAATTGAGGATTGTCAATGGTGTCAAGAAAAAGACCCAAAATATATCTGTAGCTTTTGCAGAGGAGAGCAATGTGATTTGTCATGGAGCATGTACAATAAATGAAAAGTAAACTCTGGAACTGAATTAAAAAAAAAATGAGTTTGATGCTGGAATTGTAAATGTTAGCTATGTTTATAAATTTTGAAATTTTATAATTTTGAATTCAGAATGATTATTTGCCTTTATGGGATACAATGTTATGTCATACACAGGTACATATACATACACAAGTAAACCTGTGGAATGAAATCTGGTTAATGAACACATCCACCCCCTCATACACTCACCATATCTTTATGGTGAGAACATTTAAAACCTACTCTTTAAAAATTTTGAAATATACAATATTATTAACCATACTCACCATGCAAAAAATGTATTTTTTCTGCCTAACTGACCGTTTATCCTTAGACTAACATCTCCTTTTTCCGTGGCTATCTCTCCGTATGACACCTCTCCTTCTCTGGTAACCATTATTCTACTTTAAACTTCTAATAACCCCACTGTTTAAAATTTCACATGTAAGTGAGATCCTACCATATTTTTTCTTTCTCTGCCTGTCTTATTTCCATGAGCACTATGTTAATATGCAGTTGACATTAAACTTTCATCTTATTAAAGGCTGGATAACATTTCACTGTGTATATATCATGTCAACATAAATAGCTTACTAAAAATATTAAATGCATAAAATATTTCAACAATATTATGTCAATAAATAATAATGTCACAAGACTAGCAGTCATTGCAATATGAACTTTATAACTGCCTTCCTCATCCACAAATCTCTCTTCCCGTAAGCCACATTCAGAAACTAAATGATTTACTAATGGTGTTAATTCCCAAGAGCCATCATACGGGCTTTTTCTTCCCATTATTCTTTTATAAATGAAGGAACTGTTTCTTTTAACTTGGTTGTGTCTCATAATTATTTTTACCTGGCTTCTACATAAAAATTATTTACATCGGCTTCCAAAATATATACAAGAAGGTAAGAATATAACTGAGAAAAATCATGTAAGGGAAAAAATAAGAACCTAGAATGTTAAAGTTTAACATGTATGTCATTTCAAAGGAAGTTGTAAGGCATCCCAACATAACAAAGCCTTGGGGTTTGTAACCAGTAATCTCAAAGTATGACATGTTAATGGTTGAATCGTTTTATATCCATGAGATATAAAAAAGCTAATTAGTAAGCAGAAGCACATTTCCCAGTAAGAATCCTCATGAACTAGTTATTACGCTATGTTATAAAGAATGTTTTTAAAGGTAGACTGCGTTGAATGCATCAGAGAGCATCAAAGGTTATGTCACATGGCACCGTTCAGCAGGTTCAAACCACACATCTCTTAAGTAGCAGCTCTCTGCTCCCGTGGCTGCATCCAAGAATCACTTTTCATGTATCTCAAAAGGAACAGGCTATATTTTCTTCAGGATGTACTTCCTAAATAATGTTTCCTCCAATGGTTTTTGCTAAAAACTGAGCCATCCCAAATTCAAGTTCACATCTCTGCCATAGATTGTATTGTACAAATCTAAACATTACCAGAACATGCCCAGCCTCAGGTAGGTTTCATGTGTACTGAGGACCTGAAGATACGTCTTGAGGAGCCTCAGGCCTATTACTGAGTCACAAAGCACGTCTCTCCGAAGAGCGGGAGGTGTGATGAGGCACGTGTGGTGTGTGATCTCCTCTCTCGTGGGGGCAACTCAGTTTTAGAGTGTCCCCTTGATCAGAGGGGGCCTACTCAGTTATCCCGTAGGAGGGAGACTTAAAGCTTTTTTTTCCAGTTCACACAAGTATGAAAATAAGGCAATCCCTGGGCCACAGTAGAGGGGAAACCACTGAGCAGAGAGCAGAGGAATCAGACTTTCACATCCTCAATGCCCCTCACTCCACTTTCGGGGAAACACTGGAAAATCTTCTCCCACTTTCACCCAGTACCAGAAAATCTCCCCTCAACTTATGATTTCCAAACTGGTAAAAGCAAAATTGAGAAGTTCAACCAGTTTCCCCAACTTCTTGCGTTCCCTGCCAAAAGGCCTATCCTCTCCTCAATCGTGGGAGGCAAGGCAACTGCCCAAAGGAAGATATGTGTGTGTGTATATATGTGTGTGTACATGTGTGTGTGTATGTGTGTGTATGTGTGTGTGTATATGTGTGTGTGCACACACATATACATAAATGCATAGATACCTGTGTCTTGCCAGGTAAGAGAAACAAGGAGGTCCCCTGAACACTCTGCTCTGCAAACCAGGCAAGAAGTCACCAGGTCAGAGCCCTCGTTGCCATGCAGGAGGAGGCAGGGTCCCCTGGAAATAGACTGTTACCCAGACTTTCAACGCTGCCACTTTCAATCCTCCGGGACCTCCATGTAATTCCTTTGGTGGCCAGCAGTGGTCCAACCATTTACTAAAACTGAGGCCAACCTACAATTATGGACCCACCTAAGCTGAAAAGGAGGCAGTGACCTAGAAGTGAAGTTTCACTAAGCAAATATATTCCATAAAAACAAAAACATGCAGGACAGAGAAAACTAGAATTAATAACTAACCGTGCAAAGCACCAACAGGGAGGTATGAACACAAGAACAACAGCAAACGGGGAACCACGACCTCCCCAAAAGGACAAAGCTAAAATCCAGGCGCCAATTCTACCGAGATGTCGATCTGTGAGATCTCACTCAACAAAATTCAAAATAACAGTTTTAAGGAAACTCGATGGTATCCAAGATGATACAGGAAAAAATCAGAAATTTGTCATAAAAATTTTACAAAGACATTAAAATAATAAAAAAAATTAAATAGAGGTCCCCAAATTGAGAAATATCTTTGCTGAACTGAAGAAAACTAGAGGCTTTCCTGAGGAGAATGAATCAAGCAGAGAAAACAATCAGTCTCAACACCAGTTGTTTGAAAATGCACAGAGGAAAATACAAAAATTAGAATGGGCATAAAGATAGACATATTGATCAACATAATAGAACTGAGAGCCTAGAAATAAATTCTCATATTTATGATCAAATGATTTTCCACAAAGCATCAGGGCAATATAATGGGGAAGTAATAATCTTTTCAACAACTGATGTGGAAACAGCTAAATAACTATATGCAAAAGAACGAAGTTTGACCCTGCTTAAAAACCCGTGCTAAAGTTAGCTTAAAACGGATCATAGGTCTTAATGCATAAGCTAAAACTAAAAAAGTTCTTTTTAAGAGTAAAGGTTTGCCTTAGGATGGGTATAGTCTTCCTATAAAATAATCAAAGTCAATTGAAAAAAATATATAAATTTTAACTTTTCAATATCAAAACCTTTTTTTTGGCTACAAAATACATCATCAAAAATTGAAAACATCTCCAGAGAACGGGGTAAAATTTTCATAGTTCATGCATCTGACAAGGAGCTTACATCCATAGTAAAGAACTCTCTCAACTCAACCAGAGAATTAAACAGACCAACTGAGAGAAATGGGCATAAGATTTGAGCAAAAATTTATCCAAAGAAGACACACAAATGGCCAATGTGCACCCAAAAAGATGCCACCATCATTACTCATTAGGAAGATGTGAATAAGAAACACAACTGGATACCACTTCATGCCGACTAAAGTGGCTAAGACCAAACATCAGACAGTGACCAGCACTGGTGAGGATGTGGAGAAAGTCTCCTCTGCACTTTCAGTGGGATTGTTCAATGGTTCAGGCACTTTGAAAAACAGTATGGAAGTTCCTCAATATGTCCATCATAAAGTTATCATATGATCTAGCGGTGTTATTCCTAGATACATATCAAAAATTAAAAACATGTTGACTCCGACACCCGTACACAAATGTTCATAGCAATATTATGTAGAATAGCCAAAAAGTGAAGAAAAGCTAAATATGCACCAACTGATGGCTGGAGAAACAGAAAGGTGTATATCAACAAAATAGAATATTATTCAGCTATAAAAAATGAAAAACTGTGAAGGCAGAAAGTAGATTAGTGGTTTTCAGGCCCAAAGAAAGTTCTCGTTCTTGCATTTTAACTCTTCAGCTGTGCCATTAGCTACGTCAGGCTATGAAAGAATGCATAAAAAGAAGCAAAAACAGTAAAGGAAGAGAGGAGACGCCAGTAGGGAGCAGGCTCGATGAGCTCCCGCCTGATGGGTACGGTCCAGGGCTGTGTGGTACACCATGTGAAGGACTCAACTACAGATCACACATCACCTAACTCACACACACAATGGGATATAACATTACGTACCATTACGTTAACCCGAAGTAAAAAAAAAATATATAATAACTTAAAAAAGGAAGAACATGGTGACGTCACACATCAGCATAAAAAAAGACAAAACTTTAATTCAGGAAAATGAGATTACCTGCCTTTTCAGGAGCATGCGGTTGATGTTAAATATTAAGGGTCATTAAGCCAAGAAATATGGGCTTGGCCAGATTACAGGGGCCCTTGAACAAATGGGGTCATTTAGTGAAATAGTTAAATCCAGGAGGTAGATGCTGGTGTGAGTTACCTATACTGTTCTCTCTTTGGCATCTATTTGAAATTGTCCAGTGAAAATTTAACAATGCGTATTTAAAAACTAAAGCTAGAACCTGAAGGCTAATACGAAAAGAAATAAGGATCACTTTCGGCCCTTAAAAGGTTAGAAATGTAATGGAGAAATACTATACTAAAATACCTGATAAAAGAGTTACCAGAAAAAAAAAATCAATCGGTTATGGTGAAAAAGAAAGGGATGCATCGGAGGTATACAACCGACGGGTTCTAAGGAGACAGCATTTGAGCTGAGATTTCGAGAGACACAGATGGGGGTGAAAAGCTGAGAGCACAGTGAGGGGTGATAGCAGTGTCCCAGGTTCAGAGCAGAAGTTTGCCCTGGAGATCCTCTAAAGAGTGACAGGATCAGAGAAGGAAAATAGCTACAGGCAGTTGCAGGGTGTGTAGGATTTCCATAGGTGGGGCTGAATAAAGGTGGTATCAGTAGAAAGGATAAAATAACCAGAAGCCAGTTCGGTAAAATTTATTAGAAAGAATGTATTTTTTTAATGTGAATGCTTTCCCCTTGAAGTAACAACAATAACAGCAGACCCTTTGAAATTCAAAGGGCCATTGGAGAGCAGTTAATGAAATATTCATTAAAGGGACAGGGACCCATCTCTAAGTCTGCTCAGCAGGAGCAACTCGGGTGAGAAGACCGTCAGCACCTCCAGTGGTCATTCTTTCCATTCTTGGATACTCTGTCTCAGAACTAAGAAAACCCCTGCAGTGTTAGCTTTTTTCTTCGAAGACCACAGAACAAATCCAAGCTGCTAATGCATCCTTCAAATGTCTGGGGATGGTCTCCTTGCCCTGCCATGCTCCAGTCGGAATAAACCTCTCTAGTTGCAGAGAGTTTTCAAATTTAGGTTGAATATTTATGGCTTGCTGAAAAATACCGACCAAGTCAATCACATAAGGATTGTAGACTCTAAGCAAAAGACTCAAGCAAAATAAAAATTCTCCTTATGCCTATGTGGCTACAGCAGTGCTGTGTCCATACGTGCTATGAATACCGTGGTGCTTTCCTTAGTACTGCAAAGAATCCCTGCGAAGGCTTTTGGAAAGCAGGACTTCATTGGGGGAGACCTTAGAGAAAACATCATGCTGTTAGAAAGTGACTTTTTACACATTTATGAAAAAAGGAAACAAAGGTTATTTTCATGTCAGTCCTATTGTTTCTTATGTTATAAATTTTTTTTGTTTGTTTTGTTTTTGGATGAAAGGTTTCTATTGGTGGGGGATGCTGCAGAGCAGCATTAGGAGGAGGAGGAGCGAGAGAGAAAGAGAGAGAGAAAGAAGGGAGAGAGAGGTAGATAGATATGGGGAGAGAGGGGCAGAGAGAGAAAAGAGTCTTATGTTATAAATTACAAATAATATTTTCCTGTTTCAATTTATTAAGGGAACAATGGTAAAATCCATAACATTGCATGTGAACATGATCTTAAGACATTATTGCATCCAGCCCATAAGTATCAGAGCTAATAAAATAGTATCATTTCCTTTTCACTGTCGAAACTGCCAAGGCCCAAGGAAGTAAGGAGAATGGAGAATGGAGGTTCTTGGGATCAATTGTGTGAACATGGAGGACCATTCTGTCCAACTTAGGTAAATCAGATTATAGCCAAACAAATCAATTATCTGTGTTTCACTATTTATTATTATTACTAGTTCAGCTCTTTAAAATACATTTTAATTTTACATTGTATAATCTTCATGTTACCAGTCACTCCCGTGCAATCTCCTCTCTTTCCTGGCCACCTCTGAAGTGGAAGTTTCGAATAAGGAACTAGGAAGTAAGAAGAAAAGTAACAATGTTTCTTTACTTGCACGCCAAGGTTTTTCTTCAAAGTAAATAGGTAAAAATATCTTTTAATATTTTATTTACCAAAAATCATTATAAATAATAATGTAGTTGTAATGCCTCAACCTATCCCAATCATTATTACATTTTTCAGTACAGAGTAATCATCTGTAACCCTTAAATGTACTTTGTTTGATTCCAAAGTCACAAATAGCTATTGAATTGCTACATATCAGCAGTCTTCCTTTAAAAGATACAGGAATGTGTTAGGATTTTACAGAGAGATATCCCCAAAAGAATAGACAGAGAGCTATACTATCGCAGGGGATTTATCAGTGGAATTGACGGACGTGATTACAGAGGCTGGGAAGCCCCTCAACAGACCACGGCAAGGTAGAGATGTAGGATGCTGGTAGGATGCTGGTACCAGCTCAGTCCCAGTCTGAAGTTGTGAGAACTAGAGAACCCACTGGTATAATTCTAGGTCTGATGCTGAAGTCCTGAGAACTAAGGAACCCCTGTAAGACCTGCAGTCCCAAACCAGAGAGCCTGTGGTTCTAATGTCCCAGGTCAGGAAGAGAAGAACGTGTCACCGCTGTGAGAAAGAGAGAGGACATTGTCTTCTCTCCTTTTTTGTTATATTTGGGCTCCCAGGTGACTGAATAGTGCCTGCCCACATAGGAGGTGCATCTTCCCCACTCAGTTCAATGACTGACATGCCAATCCCCTCTAGACACACCGCCGCAGACACCCAGAAGTAATGCTGTACTGTCAGTACCTCCAGTGGTCATTCTTCATGCATGTCCCACCAGCTTCATTCCCCACAGAGCAGATAGAAATGTAAAAATGAAATAGTGCTAGAGAGCCTTAGTTATTGTAGCCCAATTCATAATTGCTAAGGCATGGAAAAAGCTCAAGTGCCCATCAACCCATGAATGGATTAATAAATAGTGTTATATGTACACCATGGAATAGTATACAGCCTTAAAGAAAGATGGAGACTTTATCTCTTTCATGTTTACATGGATGGAGCTGGAACATATTCTTCTTAGCAAAGTATCTTAAGAATGGAAGAAAAAGTATCTAATGTACTCAGCCCTACTATGAAACTAATTTATAGCATTCATAAGAAGGCTAAAACCCAAAAAACCCATAAGAATATGGGGAAAGGGGCAAGGGAGGGGAGGGGGAGGATGGGTGGAGGGAGAGTAATTGGTGGGACCACACCTATGGTGCATCTTAGAAGGGTACAGGTGAATCTTACTAAATGCAAAATATAAATGTCTGAACACAATAACTAAGAAAATGTCATGAAAGCTATGTTAACCAGTCTGATGAAAATATTTCAAATTGTATATAAAACCAGCATATTGTACCCCACGATTACATTGATGTACACAGCTATGATTTAATAAAAAAATTAAAAAAAAAGAAACAGTGCTAGAAGACAACTTATTAGATGCCTATCTAAGGCAGCAGTTCTCAACCTGTGGGTCGTGACTCTTTTGTAACAATGAAAATACATCCTGCATATCGGATATTTACATTACGATTCATAATAGTAGCAAAATTATAGTTATGAAGTAGCAATGAAAATAATTTTATGGTTGGGGGTCACTGCAACATGAGGAACTATATTAAAGGGCAACGGCATTAGAAAGGTTGAGAACCATTG
>CAUYRH010144817.1:0-11176 GCA_963574655.1 Perodicticus potto
GCTTGAGGGATAAATTTGTCTTTTTAAAAAAATCTGGCCCTCTATGGAGTCAGGTGTCAATTGGGTGTGTTTTCTCATTGCCTCCCTAAGCCTCTCTCTCTCTTTCTCTCTCTCTCTTTCTCTCTCTCTTTTTTTTAATTATTAAATTATAGCTGCGTACATTAGTGCAGTCAAGGGATACAATATGCAGGTCTCACACACAATCTGAGATCTTTTCATCAAACTGTTTAACACAGCCTTCATGGCATTTTCTTAGTTACTGTATGAAGGAAGATTTTAAGAGTTTTTATCAGGTTTTTTTTTTTTGTCTTAGATATCAAATCAAGATTTTAAGAGTTTTTATCAGATTTTTTTTGTCTTAGATATCGAATCAAACAAATGAGGAAAAATAACATTTTCTACCTCAACATGATACTGTTTGAGCTACCTATAACTGCAAAGACTTAGAGCTTTGGTCGCTGGGTGCACGGCTCCTAGAGATTTACCTGACTTAGAGATGTTTGTCTTACTAGTTGATTAGGGAAAAAAATATGAGTGGTGTATTAGAGTTCACGTGGTTCATATACGGCATTTTGAAATGAAGATGGCCCCGGCAGGGTTTATTAGAAAGTGCTGTTGCAGTTTAGCGCAGGTGTAGGAAAACTCAGGAGGATGGCACAGACTCAGTTCCTTTAGTGTTGGGCACAGCGGAATCACAAACTGCAGGATTTAAGAATTTCCCCAAGTTATTTTTCCAGCCTTAGAGCACTGACTGGTATAATAATAAGCATGGCTGCCGACCTGCAGAGCTAGGCAGGGCGCACAGAGCAGTGGCCTTGAGATGGGCTGTGCCCTGCTGGCGAGGCAGCTCTGCAGGGAAGGGATAGGCACCTACAACCACTCCCTGCCCTCCTTCCCTCTGATCTCCCCAGCTCTGACCACTGCTGGGCATTCTGGACACTGGAAGGTGAGGGTGCTACATGCAGCTTCCACCAGCAGAGAGCAGGGCGGAAAAGTATGGATGGTGGATGTGAGGGGCCAACTGCACTAGAGACATCAGATACTGACTGCAAAGGCGACTTCTCCTCCTCTGACAGTGTTACCTGCTGGTGGCCTGCTTCCCCGTGGCTGCCCTCGCACTCCGTGTGCACAGCACGGGGGGCTGGGGAAGTGGTGGGCACAGTGTCCTGCTGGTTCCCTGCAAGGCAGCACGCTCACATCCTCCTGTCAGCTGTCCTGCTGCAGAGTAGGTTCTGAAACCCTTCCCAGCTGGTCTTCTGAATTCTGGGAAGGAGAAACAAATAGGCTTAAGGCCCTTTTGACTGGAAAGAGAAGTGTGTAAGTGATAGATGGTGTGGCCTCCCTGGGCCCTTGGGAATTTCGGGGCTCACGTTAGCTGTGAGGGGTCTGTTCATTTTCCTAGGCTCATCAGGGATGTGGAAAGTCCACAGAGTGCACTTCCAGTGCTTTCTAGTTCTGTGTCCCCAGAGAGGAGGTGACCAAAGCAGAATGCTAGATGCTGGATTCCAAGCAAGGCCCCTCCAACCACTGTTGCTTGCTGTCTCTTCTCTCCTAATGCCCCATTTCCTATTCCCTGTTCCCCTCTCAGTGTACACAGCTGGAGGCACCCTTACCTGTGCTGCACCTGTTGGATTCCTGTGAAGACCTCCCCTGTCACTCACTGCTGAGGCCCATGATGCTCTCAGCACACTTTGTTCCCATGTTCGGTGCACACTGTGGTTCACGCTGTTCCCTTGCAATGCTTCCCTGGGAAATTCTTCCCTTTCTCTCTTGTATAGGTAGGTTTACTCTAGCCTGGTTGTGAGGGTCCTTTTGTGAGAATCCAGTTTTGGCAGACAGTTGAGCAGAGAGGCTGGGGGGATGGGCTCCGGCTGTCAGGGGCAGGTCCGTCTCTACTCTTTTTGGTCCAGGGACTCTTGAGTTTTTTCTTTCCCCTTGAAGCTTCATTTTCTCACCCTTAAGAAGGAAGCAGAGTCCCAGCTGTCATTTGGGTTGTGAGGTCCCAGTAAGGTCTGCGTGTAAGAACACTGGGGCCTGGCGTGTGGCCCTCCACACCTCCTGGATTTTCCTACGAGTGTCTGCGCCCATGCCTGACGAGATGTTTCCCCTAGAGGCTGGGCCCACGTGAGCCTGCTGGGAACTTGCCAGTGAGGCGCTGCACTGGTCATGTGTGGTGAGCACAAGATTGTTCTCTTAACCTAATCTGAGATAAGATGTTTCTATGGGTGTTTATTTTTTTCCTTGCGGGAGTTGTATCTTATTAAATAAGTTTTATAGGCTCGGTGCCTGTAGCACAACGGGCTAAGCCACGTACACCTGAGCTGGTGGGTTCGAATCCAGCCCGGGCCCGCCAAACAACAATGACGGCTGCAACCAAAAAAAAAAAATAGCCAGGCATTGTGGCGGGCGCCTATAGTCCCAGCTACTTGGGAGGCAGAGGCAGGAGACTCGTTTGAGCCCAGGATTGGAGGTTGCTGTGAGCTGTGATGCCATGGCACTCTATCCAGGGTGACAGCTTGAGGCTCTGTCTCCAAAAAAAAAAAAAAAAAAAAAGTTTTATAGTTGGCAATTCATTTGCAGAATTTATTCTTAGAATTTCTTTTTAATTTTGTGGAAAGATTCAAAATGCAGAAGACAGAATTACTAAGTACATTTTATGCTACTTTCCAAAAATAGACCATGAATTTCACTGTCTGGGTCACCTTTCTGGCGTGTCATTTTTTTCATATTCACACAGGAAGTGGCCAGAAGACTGTGTTGAGCTTTGGTTCTGGTAGGCAGAGGCGAAGTGGCTCCAAGCAGCAGGGGTGGTGCTAGTCAGGCACTCAGTCGGCTCACGCTGGGCAGATGTCGGGTTGTTTTTATGTTTGTTGATACGTATAAACACAAAGCCTTTTTAAGCCTGAAGCCTATATTTTGCAACTGTTGTGTGTGGTTTTTTATTTTTATTTTTTTTTGAAACAGAGTCTCACTTTGTCACCCTGGGTAGAGTGCCGTGGCGTCATAGCTCACAGCAACCTCAAACTCTTGGGCTCAAGCAATTCTCTTGCCTCAGCCTCCTGAGTAGCTGGGACTACAGGTGCCCAATACAAAGCCTGGCTATTTTTCCAGACAGGGTCTTGCTGTTGGTCAGGCTGGTCTTGAATTTCTGAGTTCAAACAATCCACCTGCCTTGGCCTCTTAGAATCCTAGGATTACCGGTGTGAGCCACCGTGCTGGGGCTTGTTTTATGTATTTTTAACTGGGGAATTGCTTTAGCAGAAGGTACTCCATATGTTTGCCTTTGTGGTTTGTAAAACATGTCCCAGTAACTTCCTGGTTGGCTATCAGTTGATATCAGTAGTGGTCAGATGTGGTGGAAACAAGCCCTGACTCTACTGTGGCCCTGTGTACCAGCCCCCCCGCCCCCACAGCTGCCCAGTAGTGTGAACAGGGGAGGTGTGCAGTCTAAGCTGCCCAGCTGGGCTTGGCATGCCAAGCTTGGGACTGGCAGAGGAAGGGGGCAGAGATGTGTCTGAGGGAACTCAGCACTTTCTATGTAGCAGACACCATGCTGGTGCCCTGGCGGGGAGGAGGAGGGCCTGTGCAACTTTGAGCAGGAGGCAGACTGGAAGAGTGGTAGGGATGGCCTGGAGGAGCAGGAGAGACCTGGTGGAGGGGCTGCTGAAGAAGAATCCGCAGACAGGATGGCTCCGGGGTTAGAGAGCTGTCCAAGAGACATTTGCTGGCCTGCTGGCATGGTGGGAATGTGGCAGGGGGTGAGGGCGCCCACCTACTAGCACACAGCCTGTCATCCAGTGCACTGATCCAGCTGCCCACGAGGGCTGTCAGGACAGTGGCTCGGCAGTGGCAAAAGCCTTGTTGGGGCACCGGGGAACCGTAAAGGAGGAAAAGCCAGCTCTGCCGTGGCATCTCAGATCAGCTCGCTGAACGTTTGCAGGGTGCTGGTGACATGCGAGGGATAGTTTCTAGAGGAGGTCTGAGTTGAAGATTCATTCTCTCAGCAGATACTCACTGAGCATCGTCATGCCAAGGAGGGTGGAGGTGCTGTGTGTCAGCAGAGGACATACGAGTCCCCGCTCGTGTGCAGGTGGTGTGTGGACGAACATGTAGCAGGAGTACAAACTCACCAGGCAGCTGTGGCTGTGGCTGGCAGGCAGGAGAGTATGTTTCAGGCAGAGAAAATGGCTTTCCTAAGGACTTAGTCTTGCTAGACCGGGGTGAGCTTAGAGATGAGGCACAGGAGTATGGGAGGCAGGTTATGGATGGAGGACCTGAAGGTCTTTGCCTTTTGTTCTGTCGCTTGTAGGAGCCATGGCAGGCTGGAGAGAACATCCCTATGACCTTCAAGGGTGGCATATGGTTCTTAATAGGACATAAGAGGAACTAACCATAGGGGAAGAGAGTCCCATACGAGAGACTGTGACAATCAGAACTCTCTCTAGTTACTATCTAGCAAGTGAATTGACAGGCCGCATGGTGGAGGGGTGCTGCGTGAAGCTGTAGGAGAAAAAGTGGCCACTGACGCAAGAGAAAAGCCCACTTACTGAAATTGTATAGGAAGGCAAGAATGGCTACCAGCTTTTAGATGGCTAATAGCAAAGTTCTTTATTTCCAGCTGTCTTATATACCCAGCTGGTCATGTACACACTATTAATCTTGCTTTTACAATCATCTTAAACAATATATAGTTAATCATGATTAACTTCTTCTCAGGTGCCTGCTAGTCTACTGATTAACTGATTCGAAAAATTCAAAAGTAAACAAAAAAAAAATCACCATGACCATACATCACTGGTCTGCTAATATCAGATTACTCACAAGACCAGTTGAAAGTAGGGGTGTAATATTCTCATGATCTTCAAAGACCATAACGTTTTGGGAGGCAATTATTTGTTTTCTCACCAGAGCCATTATTCCGGAGACCGTATGGTGATTGATGCTATTTTGCAAGCATCGGCTTCTGGGCTGTGTTATTGGGAGTAGAGTGTTCTGCTCCAGAGCCCCTGAGCTTAACAGACACAGAATTGTGTCACAGAAGTTAGATACTAACTCCAGAGCTCCTGCCTTAACAATTCTGTTGACCAAAGCGACCAGGCTCAACAGAACACATGACCTGGGAGAAACGAAACTGCTTTTTCCCCCAAAACTCATGGCTGATATAATATGTAGGCCTTCTTCCCATAGAGGGGTATTTGCAGGAAGGGCAGTCAAGAGGGGATGCTTATCAGAATACACGAAGAACTCATGTACATCACTTGAGAGAGACTGACGGAGCACCAGAAGAACAGGCAAAGGAGGATGTCCAGGTGGCCAGCAAGCATCTGAAAGGTGCTTCATCTCACGAATCACAGTGAAATGACCAGTGCACACGCACCAGGGTGCCTGAGGTGGAGGGATGGAGCTCTGTCAGTGACAGAGTATGAATTGGCATAACCGCTTTGGAAAGTTGTTTAGTGATGGCAGCTGGGAGGGACATATACGACTCCTGAGCCAGCAGACCCTCCTTGGCATTTTCAGAAAAGGCACACACAGACATCAAGAGGCTAGTACAGAAATGCTTGTGGCACCACGAGTCATCACAGGTAGTAAGTGAGAAGAACCCACATGTCTCTTGCATCTAAGGGGTGACATTATCCTGCCATGTCCATGCACTATGCAGCACACAGCTTGAGTGAGCCATAGTGGGTGAATCTCCCTGACACATGGTCGAGCTAAAAAAGATAGACACAGTACATGCTTTTTAAATTTAATTTAATTTAATTTAATTTTATTTTATTTTTATTTTTGAGACAGAGCCTCAAGCTGTCACCCTGGACAGAGTGCCGTGACATCACAGCTCACAGCAACCTCTAACTCCTGGGCTCAAGCGAGTCTCCTGCCTCAGCCTTTCAAGTAGCTAGGACTACAGGTGCCCACCACAATGCCCGGCCATTTTTTGGTTGCAGCCGCCATTGTTGTTTGGCGGGCCCAGGCTGGATTCGAACCCGCCAGCTCAGGTGTACATGGCTGGCGCCTTAGCCTGTTGAGCCACAGGCGCCGAGCCAGTATATACTTTTTTATTCGTCGTATATAAAGTTCAAAGTAAAGCAGAACCAGTCAGTTGTGAGCCTGCCCAATGATGCATTTGTGGAGGGGGGTGGCTGGCAGGAGACTCCTGCAACTCAATGCCACTCTGACCCTCTGTCCATGGTGGGCATGCTGGGGGCCACTCAGGACTCGTGTCCTTTCCAGTATGTGGGTTACATTTAAAGGTAGGTTTATCAAAAGAAAGAAGAAGAATGCCTTTAAAAATGGCAAAATAGATCTTGCCATTACTAATAATAAAAGAATCAGGAGAGAAGGGGCTTTAAGAAAATTAAAGAATACATATGAAACAATTCGTTTAAATGTTTCTCATAAGTGATATCCCCATGGCCAAGCATTGCTTGGCGATGTCAGCACCATTTCTCACTGGGGAAATGTGAGTTGTCAGGAGAGGACAAACCCACCACCCTATTCCCAAGCAAAATGACAGAGCTCTGCTAGTCAGACAAGGGCTCTCGGAACAGAGCAAATGCTGTCTCTGCTGGTTTGTTGGGCACGGTGTTCTGGGGTGGCAGAGGCCGTGTGCAGAAGTGTGGCTCCTGGTGACGAGGCGGCAGTCACGTGGTCATGCTCCTTGTCAGCTTCCCCTCAACGTAGTTGAAGATCATGGCTGCAGGACAGTCATAACTTTTCCAGAGTTGGTGGAATTTTTTTTTTTTTAATTCTCAACCTCCACCATAATGAAGTAAGAATTTTTACAAACAGTTCTAAGTGATGGTAAGGATAGAAGGAGTGGAACTGAAATGTGATGATGAAAGCACAACTTTGTGCAGTGACTCTGAAACCCTTTGCTAGTGTCTCATAAAGCATAGACACACCTGTGCTGTGATGCAATAGTGCCACCTGCAGGTTTGTATCCAAGAAAATGAGTTCAACCAGAGTGCCTGTGGAGATGTTCATAGAAACGAGGGAACCAGTGAGAGACTGACCTTGGCTGACTCCCCGAGAACAGTACGTGGTGCTGCCGTGTTAGTGGCACTAGTGAGCAGCACTGCTTGTGGTGAAATCGCCCTGGATTACTGGATTGTGTGCATGAATACCTGATGGCGAGGCCCTGCTCTGGGCCCCTCAGGGCGGCACCTCTCCAGACTGCCCTGGAGTGCCCCAGCAGCTGTTAGGGTGGTTCATTTGGGCCCAGCACTGTCCCCCAAGCCCCCAGTCACCTTTCCCCTTCACCTGAGTGCGCGCATCTCTGCAGCAGGCATTTGTGTCCTCCCGTGGAGGCTGCCACACTGCGGGCAGAAAAGTCTTCTGAGTCTTGGAAGGCCTCCCCCACCCCTTGCTGTTAGAGTAACATTGTGGCAGCTTATCCACAGCAGCCAGTGCTGGAAACTACCCAGACACTTGGAGGGGAGGGGTAAGTATGTTGTGCCTGTTCACTGGAGGGTGTAATACACAGCAGAGAGGAGGAGCAAGCCACTCGTGGGCTCAGCAGGGCTGGAACATAATGAAGCCATGTGTGTAAGAGAGGCCAGGACACCTGCTGTGTAATTCCACTACGTGATGTTCAAAAGCCAGGCGATAGGCTTGGAGCCTGTGGCTCAACGGGCTAAGGCGCCAGCCACGTACACCTGAGCTGGCGGGTTCGAATCCAGCCTGGACCTGCCAAACAACGATGACGGCTGCAGCCAAAAAAAAAAAAAAAAAAAAGAAATTCACGGAGCATTTCAAAAGTTGTCTCGAGAATTCAAGGAATTCAATGACAAAATCACTAAAGATTTTGACACATTGAGAAAAGAATTTGCAGCCCTCAAAGAGCTGAGGAAAATGAGAAAATCCCTCAGTAACAGACTGGAGCAAGCAGAAGAAAGGATTTCTGACATTGAAGACAAAGCTTTCAAAGGCTCTGAAACTTTCAAAGAGGAAGAGAAATGGAGAGCAAAAATGGATCATTCTCTCAGAGAGCTCTGGAATAATTTGAAGAAAAGCAATATTTGCCTGATAGGGATCCCTGAAGGAGATGAAGTGGCTTCTCAAGGCAAAGAGGCTCTTCTTCAAGAGATTATGAAAGAGAATTTTCCACACATGTCAAGAAATTCTGAAATTCAGACAGCAGACAATTTCAGAACCCCAGCACGTCTCAACCCTAATAAGACATCCCCCAGGCACATAATAATTAACTTCACTAAAGTTAATATGAAGGAGAAAATTCTGAAAGCTGCCAGACATAAGAAAATCATAACCTACAAGGGGAAAAAATCAGAATAACTGCAGATCTCTCTGCTGAAACCTTTCAAGCTAGAAGAGGGTGGTCATCGACTTTTAATCTCCTAAAACAAAATAACTTTCAACCCAAGATCCTGTATCCAGCTAAACTGAGTTTCATTTATGATGGAGAAATTAAATACTTCAATGACATTCACGTGTTGAAGAAATTTGCCATAACTAAACCAGCTCTCCAGGATATTCTAAGACCTATTCTCCATAATGACCAGTCCAATCCTCCACCACAAAAGTAAACTCACTCAGAAACTTTTGATCAAATTCCAACTTCCACAGTGGCAAAAGGATTAAAAGATGTCCACTGCACTTTCGAAAAATTCTATACCCAAAAATCTCCCAGGCTTATCAATATTCTCACATAATGTGAATGGCTTAAATTGTCCTCTAAAGAGGCACAGCTTGGCTGACTGGATACAAAAACTCAGACCAGATATCTGCTGTACACAAGAATCTCATCTAACTGTAAAAGATAAACATAGACTCAGGGTGAAGGGATGGTCATCTATATTCCAGGCAAATGGAAAGCAGAAAAAAGCAGGTGTTGCAATCTTCTTCACAGACAAAATAGGCTTTAAACCAACAAAAGTAAGGAAGGGTAAGGATGGACACTTCATATTTGTTAAGGGTAATACTCAATATGATGAGATTTCAATTATTAATATTTTTGCACCCAACCAGAATGCACCTCAATGTATAAGAGAAACTCTAACAGACATGAGCAACTTGATTTCCTCCAGCTCTCTAGTAGTTGGAGATTTTAACAATCCTTTAGCAGTGCTGAATAGGTCCTCCAATAAGAAGCTAAGCAAAGAAATTTTAGATTTAAACTTAACCATTCAACATTTATATTTAACAGACATCTACAGAACATTTCATCCTAACAAAACTGAATACACATTCTTCTCATCAGCCGACAGAACATACTCCAAAATTGATCACATCTTAGGTCACAAGTCTAACCTCAGCAAAGTTAAAAGAATAGAAATTATTCTTTGCATCTTCTCAGACCATCATGGAATAAAAGTTGAACTCAGTAACAACAGGAATCTGTATACTCATACAAAAACATGGAAGCTAAATAACCTTATGCTGAAGGATAGATGGGTCATAGCTGAGATTAAGAAGGAAATTACCAAATTTTTGGAGCAAAATGACAATGAAGACACGAATTATCAGAACCTCTGGGATACTGCAAAGGCAGTCCTAAGAGGGAAATTTATAGCACCACAAGCCTTCCTCAAGAGAAAGGAAAGAGAAGAAGTTAACAACTTAATGAGACATTTCAAGCAACTGGAAAAGGAAGAACATTACAATTCCAAACCCAGGAGAAGAAAAGTAATAACCAAAATTAGAGCATAGTTAAATGAAATTGAAAACAAAAGAATTATACACCATATCAATAAATCAAAAAGTTGGTTTTTTGAAAAAGTAAATAAAATAGATAAACCTTTGGCTATCCTAACCAGGAAAAAAAAAGAGTAAAATCTTTAATTTCATCAATCAGAAGCAGTAAAAATGAAATAACAACAGACTCCTCAGAAATTAAAAAAATCCTAAATGAATATTACAAGAAACTTTATTCTCAGAAATATGAAAATCTGAAGGAAATTGGCCCAATACTTGGAAGCATGCCACCTTCTAATACTTAGCCAGAATCAAATAGAAATGTTGAACAGGCCTATATCAAGTTCTGATAGCATCAAGTATACAAAATCTCCCTGAGAAGAAAAGCCTGGGACCAGATGGCTTCACGTCAGAATTCTACCAAACCTTTAGAGAGGAACTAGTACCTATATAACTCAACCTTTTCCAAAATATAGAAAAATAAGGAATACTCCCCAACACATTCTATGAAGCAAACATCACCTTGATCCTCAGCCAAGAATAGACCCAACAAGAAAAGAAAATTATAGACCAATATCACTAATGAATATTGCTACAAATATATTCAACAAGATCCGAACAAACAGAATCCAGAAACACATCAAATAAATTACCATGACCAAGTGGGTTTTATCCCAGAGTCTCAAGTCTGGTTCAATGTACATAAATCTATAAATATAATTCAGCACATAAACAAATTGAAAAACAAAAACCATATGATTCTCTCAATTGATGCAGAAAAAGCTTTTGATAATATCCAGCATCCTTTCATGATCACAACACTTTAAAAAATTGGTATAGAAAGGACATTTCTTAAACTGATAGAGGACACCTACAGCTAACCCACAGCCAATATAGTATTGAATGGAGTTAAATTGAAATCATTTCCACTCTGATTAGGAACCAGGCAAGGTTGCCCACTGTCTCCATGGCTCTTTAACATTGTAATGGAAGTTTTAGCCATTGCAATTAGGCAAGAAAAGGCGATCAAGGGTATCCTTATAGGGTCAGAAGAGATCAAACTTTCACTCTTTGCAGATGACATGATTGTATATCTGGAAAACACCAGGGATTCTACTACAAAACTCTTAGAAGTGATCGAGGAATACAGCAGTGTCTCAGGTTACAAAATCAACACTCATAAATCTGTAGCCTTCTTATATACCAATAGCCAAGCTGAAAAAACAGTCAAGGACTCTATTCCATTCATAGTAGTGCCAAGATGAAATATTTGGGAGTTGGCCTAACAAAGGATGTGAAAGATCTCTAAGACGTGACATGAAACTCTAAGAAAAGAAACAGCTGAAAGTGTTAACAAATGGAAAAACATACCATGCTCATGGCTGGGAAGAATCAACATTGTTAAAATGTCCATACTACCCAAAGCAATATACAATTTTAATGCAATCCCTATTAAAGCTCCACTGTCATGCTTTAAAGATCTTGAAAAAATAATACTTCATTTTATATGGAATCAGAAAAA